>JAQGAV010000483.1:0-32144 GCA_034691345.1 Phasmarhabditis papillosa
ATTTCGCGACTCGCAGGCGTGGCGTGTCATGCGAATCGCGCCAGCTTCGCGTGCGAGTCGCCGTTTAATCTCTGAGTCCCTTCCCCCGGTCGTAATTGCGTACTTACCTTTCGTGTGGCGGAGTGTCCGGTGTTTCAAAGACAACCGATGACATTTTTTTCGTCGGAGGTGGAGCTCCCTTCACAATCTGTAATATTAGAATGAGAGGAATAATAGTAGGAGGGTATTGTGTCTAGTGGAGGCAAAAGTACAAAGAAGTCATTTTGTCTATTACATTTAATATTTTTACATATACAATACAATATCTATTAATATTGTATTGTATTGTATAGTCTATCTCAAGACCGAGGTTTCCAGCGCGGTATCACGAGCGGGGCGCAGGCTGTAAAAAATGAATGCACTTTTGGAGAAAACACACCACGTCGACCGATTTTACATTCATTTTTTTCAACACTGCGCCCCGCTCGTGATACCGCTCTGGAAACCTAGGTCTTGAGATAGACTATATAACTTCTATATAATTCTAAGACTAACATAACTTTTGTACTTGTGCGCAGTTATCATAATAAGATAAGTCATACTATTTCTAGTTTATATTACTTACTCAAATGTATTTTCAACTATATTAGAGAATTACCTCATTCTATTCAAAATTTTCAAAATATTTGTAAGCGACGAGGTATTGGGCACCCTAGGGGATGGGAACAGGTCGGCCCGAGCCTACTAACTCAAAATTAGGACAATATTCGAGATGTTCTCACCCATGGTGTGCTCTATTACTATGCCCGCGAATGATGGTGCCTATTAGATCACATGTTTTATTTGTTACAGTAATCTCTGCATTTTGCTTACCTCAACTGAACTCACACGACGGCTACCAACATTGCGAGGAGTACCTTCGCTGGAGCTGATTCTGAAAAAGGAATTTGTATTTTATTAGATGTAACTAGCAGGAACCAGAGTTTTCACAAGTTCCCAGGAGGCCGTAAATATTCTCAACTATTTTCGGTACTCATAAAACTTATCACATTAGTAAACTTAGCGGCTAGGTACTTTTTCACGTGCACAGCCCTAACTAAAAAATACAGTATGCCCTTGGAATTTTCGAAAACAGAAGATTCATTATATATGACGTACAGTTGAAAGAGTTGGGATTCGGTCCGAAAAAATGATAATTGATCCTCTTGTTTAAACATCTTTCGACCTTCCGAACAAAGGATGGGAAGGGGCCGGCCCGTTTTCAATTTTCCGGTTTCTGGCGGGCCCCGGCCTGGTAAGTTTCCCACCCTTTCTCAAACCAACCTCGACAAAGCTTCAGGAAGTGGCTTCTCCACCGAAGTCTCGGATCCTCCAGAAGGAGTGTGTTCAGGCTCTCCCATTACCTAAACAAAACAGTGCACTGATAAAGAGTCAGCCAACATGGTTGGCACAAATTTGGTGCAAGAAAGCCTCATGATTAAGAAAAAGTCACAGCTGTGGTATTAGATGGCCATAAGATTAGAAAAAAAACAAAAATATAGAGAGTTAGTCAATCTGATATGAAAAATGTGAACGAATATGTAGTCAGTATCTAAATTTGTACCGATACTGAGTACCCTTCAAACTTTGTAACCAATTATTTACCGCGCTCTTGGACTAGATTGAGGAGTTATAGTCTGGTAAAGGGACTGTGACACGGTATTTTCATGATAAGACTATATTTAAGTTCAAGAAAGCAATTTGTCAAGCCCAGTACAGCTTATGTTCGTAGTATAGTCTATAGCAAGAGCTATGTTTTTAGCGCAGTGTCCTGACGAGCAGCGGTGTTAGATACAAAAACATGTGGAAAATAGGTGGAATAGGTGCCTTTTTTCCAAAGAACATTCTTTATAATCTAACACCGCTGCTCTATAGAATGCAGCGCTGGAAACGTAGCAATTGCCACAGACTCTAAGTAAAAAAAGCTTGAAATAACAAAAAGTTATAATTGAAAAAGTATTCATTGTTTAAACTATTATAACAAAACTGTTTTGTTTTAAACAAACAGAAAAACATTTCTTACAATTAGATTCAGCCCTGCTTACGCGAGCTTCTATGAACACTGAGAAAACCTAGAGAACTATAGTCGGTGGACTAATCCTTGCATGGGGTTGCGGTACGAACTGCAAAGTATTAGGTCTTATTAGAGCAATTGTGGCAAATCTGTGCTCTAACTAAAATTTTCCGACCTTTAGCTGCAAGCGATTAGTCCACCGACTATATACTATCCGCCAAACTTAGAGTAAAAACAAAGTAAAACTCCAAATTAAAAGAAATAAAAGGGACTGTTGGTCTATGCTGCCGGGTTACTGTAACAATTCGCGAATTGCGAACAGAATCCTATGTAAATTCTAGATTTGAATTTATATTTATATTAAAACTGTCCAGTTGCCAGCCGGACTCCGCCCCTAACCACTCATGAATATCATTAACAGTTTCCTTTTTCGGTAAACGAACATAAAATTCGGAATTTTAAATGAGGCAAAATTGCAAATTTGATAGGCTTAGCGTAGCGGTTCTAGAATTGAAGCGACGCTTGTGGCGTTGTACTCGACGGAGCATAGACTAAACATCCATCCATAATGTAACTTTTATAAATGAAGGTGAATTTATAAAAGTATAGTCCGTTTCAAAACCTAGACTACATTGCACCGGCTTCGTACGAGGCGCGGCAGTGTAAATTTTACCTTCAGAAGTTCTCTCGCCTGAAGAGGGGAAGGCATTTTCCAGAGAATTTCAAGGCAAATTTTGCAACATCGCCGCTCGAATAAAGCCGGCGCAATATGGTCTAGGTTTTGAAATAGTCTATATTTTGAGTGGGGTAGGTTATGGTTAGGAATAAATAGTATCCTGGAAGTTGTTCAAGAAATATCAGAAAGATGGAAAATAATAATTTTTTGTCAATAAGTCTTGGTTGGAACTGCCTTAGATTCCTGGATAGTTGCGGTCTAAAGTTGGTGGTCAACTAGTCAACCAGTAGTTTTATCGGGCAGAAAGAAATAATACTTCATAAAGCGGTATAGTCGGCGGACTAATCGCTTGTAAGGGGTTACGGTACGAATTGCATATTTGTTAGAGTTTATTAAAGCAATTCGAGCAAATATATGCTCTAATTTGAATTTGTAGACCTTTAGCTGGGGTCGGAGGGTGTTTTTAATAAAAAATTATCCCACATTCAGTTAAACTTTCATGTACCTATTGTTGCGTAAGTAATATTGGAGCTAAATGTTCTCTCGTCTGAATGTAAACATTTTCAACACCAATTCCGGATATGATGCTAGATTATAGAATTATAGTCTATAGACTCTAAACCTAGTCTTTATGCGCGGTATTTGGTTAACGGGCCCCAGTAGCAGGCCTGTTTTGACTTTTTACTAATCAGTATTAGAGTTTCTAGAGTGGGGAACCGTGTAATCTATAGTCGGTGGACTAATCGCTTGCAAGGGGTTACGGTACAACTGCAAATTGTTTAGACCTTTAACTGCGAGCGATTAGTTCTCAGACTATAATCAGATACCCTAGTTAAACTATACCCGGGTATTAAATATTGGCATTAGTGCTGGTCTGACAATACCCGTCAGTACTACATATTTAGATTGTTCCAACACCTACAAATTCCGCAGGTGACAGCCCGGTTCGAATTTCGGGAAGTTCTACTCGATTCTAACAAAAATTTCTACCTGTCGATTTCCACAATAACCGTGTTCACCAAAGCTGGTTTTCCGACCGGACCTGAAATTTTGTAGGGCAGGCCCAGCCGGGCCGGCCTTCGGGTTAACCAGGATAACCAGCTCTGGCGTCTACCATAAAACGATAATAAAACGAAGGTTACAACCACAACTTACTTGATTGTATTCTAGTTTCCCATATTTCCTGGAAACATTGTTTTTAGGCCATGAAGTAGCCATTTAGGGACATAAATAGCTTCTGTTTATGTGTTTTTAAGCAGTGTCTTCAAATTTCAGCAGTTACTTATGGATAGATATGAGTTGTTAAATTGTAAATATTTGTTTTGTATGCCTGCAGTTCATAGAACAGATACCGCGCTCTAAAAACATGTGAAATACACTTGGGGTAGAAGGTTTGTAAGCGAATTTGACTAAGTCTATGGAGTAAGCTGTGTGAACTATAAACTGTTTGGTTCAAATGAGAACAAGGGTTAGTTTTAAGTCCGGGTTTTCATGGTCAAATGATACGTAACATAGGAAAATTAGGTAGAACAATGAATATATCATGAAACCCAGCTATAGTGCGTACCAAAACCTAGACCGGAAGCGCCGGATGTATGCTGAGGAACGCCGTTATGTTTACAACATTCAATCAATTTACAACATTTTCGAATTCTTTGGCATTTTGCCAATTTCTCTGAATTTGCACCGCGACGTGCCTCGAAGTGCATACGGCGCTTTCGGTCTAGGTTTTGGTACGCACTATAATTCTAGATTTTGTATTCCGCAAAATGTTCAGAAACTGTGGTATTACTGTGGTTGGAGACTGCTTTAAACACAAATTTAAGAATAAGGCAGCTGATGTTTTAATATTGTTATAGGTATATAGTCTATTGCAAGAGCTAGGTTTCTAGCGCAGTATCTGGGGAAGAAGCGGTGTTATATAAAAAGAATGGAAATGTTAGGATTGGGAGCCTTTTCTTCAAAAGTAATTTAATTTTTATATAGCACCGTTACTCTTCAATTACTGAGCTGGAAACCTGGCTCTTACAACAGTCTATCAAACAACAACAAATTCTGAATAGAATTTAGGTAACGGAGCATTCTATTTGTGCCAGCGAAGCCTGGTTCCTCAGAAACTCTGGTTCCTGGCAGTTTCTCGTACCGGCCCGGGTTAGGTGCCGAGTTTTGGATAGTTCTGGGCTGAAAAATTCTGAAAAGGGCTGGGCTAGGCCTTATTTGCGAAGTCTGGATAGAACTTTCTAGACAAATGTCAAGCATAAATCACTCACTGATTTGCTTCTAAAAATGCTAAATATTCAAAGTTTAGGATTACAGTAAAGTTCTGCAGCATTTTAGCTTTCAAAAATAGTTCTAGCCGTTACACCGGCAATCTTTAAAAAGCGTTTAGATCTGTTTGTGCAATGCTTTTTGTTACATAAATATGTTTTTGTAAATATGCAAAGCAACAAACAACTTTTTTTAGTGACAAAGAAGAAACTTTTATTTATTTGGTTGATAAAGTGACAAACAAGGTATCACATTCACAAGGTGTGAACCCTTGAAAATAATGGAGAATCTGGAAACAAGATTTATGGAATAGACCTGTGACCGGTTCGGTGCTGAGCAAAAGCAGCGGCCCGGGCCCACTATGAATAGATACTGAATAGATAGATATCAGTGGAAATATTTCGTAAGAATCATTGACAAAACAATTACAACAGTCAACATATAACCCAATAACAACACCACTCAGTGATATTACATTTAATAGTTTATTTAACAAACCATTTTATTTGCCAGTTCTACCCTGTAATTAGGGTGGGCAAACGGTACGGTACGTAAACAGTATACCGGTAAAACGGTAACCGGTATACCGTTTTACCGGTAAAATTTGGTTTACTGTTTTACCGTTCATTTATTCAAAAACTTTACCGAATGCCCACCCTACTTGTAATGGATAGAAACTCAATTACAAGGGGTGGCAAGGCCCGGCCCTCCTATCAAAACTTCGTTCCGCTATACTTTTAAGAATTTCACAATTCGTATTACAACAAGGTACAGATTTCTCAGAATCTTGTCTATATCACCACTACACATACAATAGCAACTTATTAATCCATGAGTTTATGCCTCCTATTGGCGAGCCCTAACCACTGATCGAATTACGGAATAACGGTAAAATTCTACCCAAAATTCGCCGCTAAAATGGTACCGTTTGGCCGCCCTACTCCCTGAATGCATGGCGCGCAGCTATGGAAGATCCTTTGACTAAACATTTAAAAAAGCTTTCTCTAATGTGCATTCTTTTCCAACTCTATAGTAGGTTTGGTCTTGAAACGAACAATCTCTCAGTGCAGCAATCTTACAAACCACGTACTACCCCGTATTGTCGTTGATTAAGCTGGTTGCAGTCGGGTGGTTGTAACTTAACTGAAGGCCGGCCGGTCGCGGACGTATTTCTCTCGCTGACAATAACTTGGAATGCGCAGCAGCACGAAATTTGTAATAGAAAATAATAGACAAGAACCACGCCTAAACATGTGATCAATACCAATATTTTATATAATTACTCGCAGAATTGTAGCAATTGCTTGCTTTTTAATCTTTTCTAGTCCTCTAAATGTTCTATACAATATATTCAAACCCTTGTTCGTTTCGGCCCCGCCCGGCCCGGTATGAAAGCGCGAAATTCAAACACTTTTTGTGTTAGGTTCAAAGAACTTTCATATTCAAACATATTGCGAACAATGTCTTTCACGAACAGCATAACGTAAAGAAAAGCTTTATTTGAAATTGGCGCTTTTCATGGACCGGCCCGAGGTTTGCACAGACCTCGTTAAGGCTATACATATTTTCTCAGATGTGGCATGCACAAATCTGAATCTAAAACCGAGCCATAATCTTTATCGAGAGAACTCTTCAAGTATATTTATCACTGTTAAAACGCTATCTTACGGTTTACGTATTCCTGATACATACCATATAAGCAGAAATCTTTCAGAATAACTAATGATACTCTTCGACGGTGTTCCCATTCTGAAGTACTTTACAAATCTATTCAATCATGACGTTGAATATCAAGAAGAAAATCCGCTCTACCGATGTGCAAGACGGGCCTTCCATGTGGTGGTAAATTAAGCAGCCATAAACTATTCCGGTTTCAAGCACGCGCGGACTTTGCCGTGCAGCCCGATCCTTAATTTTATGGCTGTATTTTTTTGAGATCCGCAGAAAAATAGAATTTCCGAAACAACTATCAGTTTTCTTAATGAACAAGAAGCTAAGGCCCGAACGGGTTGGCAACTTTAAACTGTAAAAAAGCAGGTATGTGGATCCGGATCCGTGGTCGGATGAGGCACTGTTTTGAATAGATAAGGATTCCGTTCCTGCAAATAAAAATTTACAAATCGGGATTCGTACTCGAAAAAAAAGAGATCCGCGAAGCTCTCAATATGAGTCCGAGCTACTAAAAACTAAAAATTATTCAGAATGTCACGAAGTTGTTCATTATTCTGGAGCTGATACTGATTCCCATCTATATACTTTGTCTGTTTCCATATTCACTATTCTGGCTGGGTAAGTTACGGTGGGAAAGAGATTCATCCTAATAAGGGAAGGCGAAAAATGTGTCCCAGTTTGGCTCAATAATACATGTTTTATTGCAATTCTCTTACCATCAGTTTCGGATTTGCCAGTCTGTACCACTATAGCATTTATTCAATCTAAACTTGTAAAAACTATTTGCAGGCCTGCATCTGATTATAATTTTCACCGCTCTATATGCCGTGAAGAAAGAAAAACAACGATGGATCTGGCCGCTAATCATCTTGGCTGTAAGAGTTCCAAATAATGGAGATAATAGAAATATGAGCAAGTGAAACAACAAATGATACATAACCAATGTTTTAATTTCTCCAGCCACAAAAAAGTACAACAAACTCTTTTTTCCAGGCAGTTGAATTCTTCTTCTGGACATTGATAGCTGTAGTTAAATTTTTCTTGGGAATATTCAGCACCGACTATTTTCTGAAACTGTATGGCCAAGGTAACAGTCTAACAAAGTGATAGTAGTTAATCAAGCATATCATACTCAGGTCATCACGAAGATGTTATTACACGCATACTGATTGTGATACTAATCAAAGCCATCGTACTCCTAATAGGCGCTTGCCTCTTCTGGAGACTTACCGTTATCCATACCACTAGAAAATACTACTTGGCCAAGGAGGAAGGTAGTAGAGAAGAAGCGGACCCAGAACAGGCTACCGGAATTGAGAAATTAATGAAACCTGTTTAAATAAAAGACGAAGACATAGAAAGAATACAACTGTTTAATAAATAAAAATATCAACTTTTAACAAATTCAACACATTTCGATGGATCAGTAGGGAAGTATTCCTGCATTCTTGTCATCAATCGCTTTATGGACTGAATGTACTTCCTCTGTGTTTCATCGTTCAACACATGGGCAATATTGGAGACATATGACTTGGCCGATCCGGGACGTTGATGGATACCTATAAACTAGAGTTGTAAAAAGAAAATGCATATAGGAGTTAATTGAGACTTGATAGAGAAGTAATAAAATGAATAATAATGCAACTTTAATTAGCTAAAGACCGACAGTGTACAATATATTTCATATCGATAACGAGCCCGAATAATTGTTCAGACCAGTTTTCAGGAGCAACACTGATTGATGCATGCTAACGCCACTCGTTTCACGCAGAAATAAATAGAACCAGTATAGCGGTTATACGGCATTGTAAACCCTTTCTCGGTATTCCATCTGTTCACGGAACATCGATACTCACCCGATCGCGTAACTCCCACAGGCCAAGGTGCGTTGCCAATAGCCATCTCCATATATGCATTGTTGGCTTCGATGTAATTTCTGTCCAAAACTAGCAATCTAAATTTTCAATATTAAGAATATATACAAGAATAGAGGAAATCAATGAATGAATAATAACGATACCTGCATATTTTGGCTAAATGGTGCCGGATGTCGTTATTGCATGCATGACCTTCGAGTGAGTTCATTAGAGGCTTCATATTCACCACAGTCTGTCTATGGATTGATGCAGCATGCTTACCTGAAGAAAGAAGAAGATAACCAGGTACTATAAATCCAAGACTTACCGTGAGGAGACTTCTTCTCATCATCTGGTCTTTGATTCAGTACCTTGCCCCATCTATTCAGCAGATATTTAAATACCATAAAAATAATATCGCAGTCACGTGGGGCATTATCGCCTGCAAATAATACAGTAAAAATAATAAATAAAAATTGAACAAACCTAAGCCTAGTAATGTTGCCTGTTGCTCTATTTTATCCCAATCATCATGAGCAGAATCAAATTGAACATCATGTTTGTTGGCATCACTTGACGTTCCTTCAATCACTTCCTGTAATAAATAATTATGCTAAGAATATTTCAACACAACAAACCTTCACAAATTCATCATCGACATCTTGCATAGCCGCTTGCATTTCATTCTTCCAACCTTCCTTCAATTCCGGTTGTTCTACTTGATGTTTTAGAAGACGACTTCTTACATCATTTTCAGATTCACCTACACATCAAGAAAAGTGTGAGTTCATTTGGGCTAAAATTACCGAACAACATTATTGGTTGACTCCTTTCCCGAAGTATTCTTCTGACATCGGCGAAAGGAATGTTCTCATCGATTTCTGTCGCCTTGTTAGATTTCGATGTTTGCGGGCTATCTACATTTGTGTTATCCTTTTCTTCCTTAATCGGGATTACTTGAAGATATAATCATCAGCAACCTACTTTCTCTGCTTCCTTGTCTGCGCGAATCTTCATCTTCTCCAGATATTCCTTATCCTGTTTAGCAGAAAGATCTGCGCGCTTGAAAAATTTCTTTCCATCAACCTGCAAACATATTGATAAGTAAACAAGAGTTTATTTAGATGTTGTTAACACTTCATACTTTTACTCAGTTTAGCCAGCTTAAGCTAAATAAGCAGAGAGGAGTAAACGCTAATAGCAATTAATCTTATACACAGGGAAATTTTCAACAAACCTCTACTTCAACATCTTGAATTTGTTTCCTCTTCTTTCCAATTTCAGCCTTCAAAGCACTCAAGCTTCCAAACATGATGGCTCCTGTATGGAAGTCAGCAATAAGACCTTAAATATTTTCGTATTTTAAATTTATCCAATTTAAAAATTATTGTGTAAGAAAAAATTGCTACAATTTATATATAAAAAACAGAAGTATTCACTGCGATCGAACTAAATTCGAAATAAACGCCAGCAGCTATAGCAGCAACAACACCATACATATGTTTTAAACATTTATTAGCACAATAGAAAGTTCTTAATACATTTTCAACAAATATTATTATAATATATAATTATAAAGTTAGACTATTATAAGGACATCACTAAGTCAAAATAATATTATAAATGGCTCAGTCATAATTAAACCACCGACAAATTGTACGCGCCACCAAAACGTCGAAGCGAGGTATAATCGGCATCTTCGCAACCACTATCTTCTGATGATTTTCTCAGCATAGTTTCGGAAGACTTGGCATTCATACTCGTCTTCATTTGTTCAAACAGCTCCTGAAACAAAATCATAGCTAATGTATAATATACAGGCTCGATCGGTGCATCTAGTCAAAGTATTTCCAGAAATTGGCAAAGCGTCAGATAACATAATGCGAACATCTTGGCATCGAAGTAATACTTCATTATAAACGAGATACATACCGTTTTTCTTTGATCCATGGACTCGATATCCTTCAATGTTTCTTCTAGAGTCAATATTTTAACGGTTAGTGACTTTATAGCCGATTGTATGTTAGATATCGAGGCATCCGCTTCATTCCACATCTGTTCAAATGCATGCCACGATGAGCATAATCCACTTTTTGCCCGCAAGTCAGAGAGAACCTAACAAATGGTATAACGATGTTCAAGACTAGTAACATACCTGATGTAAATCTGATTCCTCCTTACGACTAATTTTCATTCTCTTAATTCGTCCCATCAATTCATTACTGCGTTCTTCTCCTTTTTGACTCATCTGAAAAATAATAACTGAGTAATACATGTTCATGTTCCAGATACTAATTTGCCAAGTGTTTAAATTAAAACCATGCGTAGCTAATCGAACCACTATATTTGTTGATGACAGTAATACCTTAATTGGCAGATACACTTTCGTGATGTGAAATTTGTGCTCCCCTTCCATAACGCAATGGGCACAGATAAGACGGGCCTCGCACTAAAAAAATATCATTAAAAATTAAAACAGTAAACAAATACCTTATCATAATCGCGAATGGAAACTGAAGTTCCACCATTGACGATTAAATCCTTTGGGCAGCATTTGATGCATAGCCTTGCTTGCCGAGGATGAAGGGCGAATCCACATTCGCAACAATTCCAGAATGAAACCCGAAGAGTAGGTTCTTGCTAAAAATAATTCACTATTGGCCTATTTCGAATGCTGTTAGCAAAGACAATTTTCGGTCAAAACGCAATGCCTACCTTTTCATTAACTTGCAGAATAAGATTGGACCCATCCTCAGGAAAGCTTGTGCAATCTTGCGCAACTTCGGAGCTAGCACTTTGGAGTTGATCTGAATAAACGTGTTAACGAGCAAATGATGGGGGTAAAGTCACCTCTGATAGCGTAATTCAAAGGAAAATCCCGCATGGGCAACTTGATGTTGCATGCACTGCATGACAAGTCGCTGAAACCGGCAATGTATTTAAAGAATACGGCGCAAAACTAACCAATTCTGACTGGACAGGCATTTGCACACTCTGCATATGGAATGCCCGCAAGGAATGACATAGGGCAGATGATTGTCCAAATCTAAAACGAAGAACATAAGTTTATTTACAAAAAAGGTATTACCGAATGAGATGGCACACGTTGTACATGAGAATGCCATTGCGCCGGTAAGTATCTATAAATAAACACTACTTAGACACTATAGAATTACTAAAGAATGGAAGCAAGTCGAACGACTGAAGAGAGGTGGAAACACTAACAAAAAAAAGGAAAATATATTATAATTTCGTTCGCATCACATCAGGCTTATATAAGCATAATTATAGAGAAACGCATGGCGTTTCTACGTACGCATGACCTCAAATAATTAATATCTACTGGCTAGTGTGTGTCTCAGCACATAAAACTTAAACTTGTGTATATACTTTTCTCACAGGCTAAAAATAATTTTAGAGCAAAACCGACTAAACTGATATGAAATACCGAATGTTTTCCCGCAGTGCACAGCGGGAAAAGCGGCACCACGCCAGGCAATATATATATACATTTCCCAGATCGAGTTTAAACTATTACGTCACTCCATTTCCCCCAATGAAGTGTCTTCTTTGAAACTAGCATACAGAAAAAGTCAAAAATAAATAAAGTGTAAAGTCGTTTATTTCAGCATTACAAATACTATCCAACAAAACAAAAATAACAATAACAATAACAACATAACACCAGTTCCTAAGAGCGGAACCTATCCAGTACGTGTCTTGGTTTAGCATCACCGTCGGTTTTTCCGCGGCCCAAGAATTCACGTTCCGCTGCCTCTTTAGCCTTGCTTCTGTCCAAAACGATTGAACCGGCAACAGCTTGCTTCCGAATTTCCTGTAAATAGACCCACAACTAAGAGATAACTGTCACGTCTTACCTTATGATGACCAGATCCACGACCACGCATTTTGTGTTTCGGCGTGTACTGAACCTGTACAGGGCGAAGGTAAAGAAGCTTTTTCCTCTCTTCTTCTGCCCTTTCGAGTAGATCTTCGTTCACACGAGTGATTTCAGTGGGATCCAAACAAATAAGATCAGGTTGCAACTAAAATATCAACATAGTATGGTCATGGCAAGCTGTCACCTTATCCAATAGTTGCCGAACTTCTCTTTCACGCCTCTGCGACTTAGTTTCATAAGGATTCGATCGCACCGCATCAACATTGGCTTCACCGCAGCCTAAAAAGCTTGATTGATTAATATTTCGCTATAACAAAACTTCCGGATCAACGTATAATTTAGCACCAAAACGTAAAAAAGTAGTTTAACTAAAAACCCACCTGGCACCAGCATACTGGTAAATCCTCCGATATGTCCAACACCGAGAACATCTTCATAGGGAACAAATTTCATGTCGGTTATATTTCCTGGACATCTATGCGTGATGTACGGTTCCTTGCATGTTCCGACATCCATGTCATTGAACACCTAAAAATGAAAAATATCAACTTTTCCTCACCACACATACCTGAACGGTATTACCAACGGCACATGCGACGGACATTTTGTCACTGACAGCAACCTTGGACAATCCAAAGGGCATACCATAAGCATGGAGTTGGCGATACATTCTCACGTCCCAAACTCTTAAGATCGGACGGTGGGAGAAGTACGTAAACAATTACCTGCACTTATTGTCCAATCCATTAGTGATCATATATTTTCCGGTACTATCAACAGTTAATCCTTTTATGGCTCCGGGGGACACCAGCATTTTGACAAGTGGTTCACGTACGTTGGGAGACCAGAGTGATACGGTTCCTAAACACATCTATCGGATAACACAAACAATATATCTTTACCGTTTCCATGCCCGGTGAAAATGATGGCATTAGCAGGATTTTGGCTCATAACATCAAGAGGCCCTGATTTAGTGCAGAATGATACCACCATTTTTCCAACAGCCACATCCAAAAAATGCAACCACGAGTTCCGCGACTAAAAAAACAAACCACATGATAAATAACCAGAAACAATCTTACTCCGCCAACAAGAAGAAAATGACGAGGCAAAAACTCCAATTGACGCACATCACCCATTTCTTTCACACAGTGAAGTTCCGTTCCAGTATTGTCGTATACATAAGTGTAATGATTTTGAGCAACAGCGTACATGTTTTCAGTATGCAGCCACCTAATGAATTTTGGTTAAATGTTTTAAATATAGAAGCGTACTTGACGTCACGTATCGTTTCCATCACATTGGACTCAGCCTGCAGTTTTTTGGTTTGCCAATCGAATGATGCCAAATGACCTTTCTTCCCGCCTAACAGTAAATAACGTCCGTTATCTGTATAATCCACATGATATGGACCAAATTGAGGAAGATGTAAATCGAATTGCTAAAAGGAGAACATACATACCGATCTAATGCGTTAAACAACCTTACTGGCACTCGCAAGATCTACTGCATTTGCGATCTCTCTCTGGCGAATCGTATAAGTCAATTCGCCATCTTCGGCTTCCAAAAACCCGCTCTAAAACAGAAATCCATTCAGAGAATAGGGTTAAAACTAACCTCTTCCTTATTCAATATTTCAGCTCGAGCAGCTAGTTCAATTCTCTTAACGTACTGCTGCTTTTTATTCTCGAACTTCTTCTGGTGAAATGTGCTTCGCATCGCAGTCGGCTCGATATCACCAGCTCCTAAAGGTAATAAGTAAGACATCGAAAGCAAATGATAAAAAATACCTGTGTCATGCCTTTTAAGCCGTTCGACACTTATAGGAACAACATCTGGATATATGTCATCAGACTTAACGATCTTCGCTCGTTTTCTAAACTAATGTTTCATGAAACATTACAATTGTAACCTACTTAGGGAAAGTTTTTCCACCACCTAACTTTTTCTTCGTCTTTAAATAATCCCGATATGTAGTTTTGTCCATGGAGGATTGATTCAATCCGCCCGCTGGGGTACAGTCCTCTGGTGTCAGCATGACAACACCCGATGCATCCCGCTTGACCATTGTCTAATTACGAAACTGTGAAAATGCATAACATATTGAAAATAGGGAAAAAGTGGGAGATCACAACACTTACAAACTATAAGAACAAAATGACCGCAGAAAATTTTATAGATGAATAGTAAACCTGTTCTACAAACAATGTTTCTCACAAGTATACAAAAAAAATCCAAAAATAATAAGTTAAATAAAAATTACAATCGAGACAAAACGGGAAAAGATCACAGATACGTCACTTCTTAATTAAAATTAACGTGAATAACATTTTAATCTACAATTAAATAAGATAAATTCATGAAAACGAAAACAAGTAAGTTGAGCCAAAAAACCCTAAGACAATACAAAAAGACTAGGAATAGTTGCAAATGGGAAGGCAAGTAAAATAATGAAGACTAAAACACGTTTCAAAATTAACCGACGGACATTTCACGTTTAATATGCTGGAGGAACTCAATGTATGAATGAGTGGATTCACTGCGATCTTCTACTAGCCGACGTACGAAAACTTCGCGAAGTGGCGAATCCTCCCTGCAAACCACAAAATCAGAATAGTTTTAATGGATACAGTACCTTATGATGATCAACGGTCCGAGATAGAATTTGAGACCGGATACTTGTTTGATGAAGGTATGTACACGTTTCGAGGCTGGGTTATCTCTTTCAATGAACGACTTCTTTAAAATAGTGCTTGTAAAAAAGAACAACTACTCATTACGAACCTCATCAACGACATTATAGCCTCCGCCGAAAAGATCGGCTAAAAATGAAGGTTCTGCTGTTGACGGAACATACATGTAAAGCGCAGTTCCGGCTTCAAGCAGATAAACTCCGTCACGATGGATATGCTCAAACGATAAAGGAAGATTTTGCAACCACTGATTGTCTGGAAGCTAAATCAAATCTGTAAGACAACTCTCAAAGCAACTAACCGCAGCAATTTCATTGAGTCTATACAATTGCGGATAAATATCGGACAAAATCTGCTCCAGAGGACAAAATCGCATCATCATCATTGAAGCTACGCGCTCGTCTAGGGGCACACTGCGCCCAGAACACAGTGAGGTCTAAAAAATCAGAAAATAACATACTTTCAATAGAAACGTACATGCTTCAACATGGCAAGAGCATAAACAGGGAATAGTCTCAGATGACCTGTTCTCGAGACTAACAAAGAAGAATTGTTTTTCTGATTTAGCGTTCGCTGGAAGGCTCCTAACGTGTCAATAACAGCATTAACCATAGCTTCTCGTGAATCAGACAGTGGAGCTCCAGACATTGATCTCTCCACACCTATGAACTTCATCATAAATAATAAAAAAAATATTATACCGAGCTTTCCTAGCAGTGAGATAGACGCCTTCAAATCAAAAGACGCATAAATGTGTGACAAGTCTGATGTGGTTGGAAGACACATAGTGTGAACGCGAATGCGGCGATCACCTAGAAGATTAAATTGAATAGTTGGAAAAAATATTTTTAATTAACCTTTGCTCGATGTGTACAACAGGGCTGCTTGAAAAGAAACTGTTGGCGGGAGTTTTTCTTCTATCTGAACTTGTACCGCTAGCGCTGAGTCCGGATTTACATTTGCAAGAGCGAGTAGATCAGTTGACCTAACAAAGAAATTTCCATAAAATCCACTCAAAACCAGGCCTAGAAATACAGATAAAATTCTATTTTTGATGAAGAAAATACCCTTGGAGCAACGAATGCGAAGAACAGCCTCGAACCCAATTTTTCGGGTTAAATAGCGAGATATTGTCCGCTCAAAACGCCGAACCTAAATAACGAAATATTTCAGCCGACTAATTTTAATTATCAAACCTCAACAAGTTCATTCAAACAGTGGTAGCGGGGGAAATAATAGACGCAGCCCGTTGAAAATTTAGCGATCTCGGCTGAAAAAGGCGATAATAATAAATATCTCGACCCTATCTTACAAATCGATGCCAAATCAGAGTAGCTACTGCTGAAGAGAAATAGATCCATTGAAATCTGCTGACCAGTACACTCCAAAGCCAGCCGCTTGTAGAAATCTGTTGCAGGACCCAAGTTCTGTACATCCTGTAATTATCAATGTAAGTGAAAACAAAGGTGCAAACTAACATTAGATGCCCGTTGATTTGGATCTTCTCTGGACTGCAGCGTACCAGGTCCAATATCTGGCAATGAAGCTTGAAAAACTGATATTCTTCCACCAATATCAGCTATCATCTCACGTACGACATTGAGAGCGGCTCCGAGACAGTTGGAATTGCTACTTGGTTTGTCAAAGATTGTTGGCAGTCGACTAATGAACTTCCGAATGCTTTCCTTGTTTTTCTTCAGCGGAACGAGAAGGCCGCTGTTTGTTGGAAGAAAAACATCTGAACAAAGATTCTATTAGTGAACATGTAGAAATAAAACCTGTAATATCATCCACAATAAGTTGACGTGGTTCTCTTGACGAATTTGACGAGAACTGGAAGAAGTGAAGACAGCTATCGACACCAATGAAAGCAACCTGATAAGGAAAATAAAATTCAATATTGACAGTGTTGTGTAATAGTAATACATAATTTCATCAAAACACCCTATATAAATTGCCTATCTTTCAGTGCTATTCTATCACATGTTTCAATTATAGAAGATACTATCCTATAATCTTGACATACCTGGGCACGATCATCACCGGGTAACTGATCAAGGTTAATCAGAAGTTGCTCAACTAACGTCAGCAAATACCCCGATTCAACCGCCGCCGCACTGACATCTAGTATAAAAACGTACACAGCCGGTTGTGGAGCTCGCAGCTGAAAAAAAAGTTCTTCAAATCATTGTTTCACATGCGGTATGGGGAAATAAGCACTTGGTTTACATAAACGAGGACCCCGAGGTGATTTTTAGAATTAGGGGGTTTCCTTATTGACCATTTCATTGAAAAAGTATGAACCCAGAAGACAACAAAGGAAGAAACAGTCAGGGATTGGTAGAATATGCTAACCTCGTTTACATTATGCGCATTTTTACGAACTGGCTAAACAGTAGGCTTAAATGTTTAATAAAAGTAGTTGAGCAACCCACCATGTATTCAGAAGGTGCAATGAATTCAACCGTTGCATTCTGAATCTCTGGTCTATTTACTGGATCGCCGAAAGACTTGGTTGATGAATCCCAACAAAAGTCGTCTGGTACTAAAATTTCATAATTAGTGCTTAGACATACTGTTCTGAGACTAAGCTATGTTATTTTATTAAAAACTTACAGTCATTTCCTCTCATACAAACGTTGCATTTCCAATGTCTCGAATCAGGTAGATAGACAAAGGGATTAATGTACGTCCTACAGTACCGACACCGCACAATTGATGTAGTTTGAATGATATTCAAGTTCTTAACAAAGTATATTCTCATATCACAGCTGTAAGGAGAAAAATACCTTAAGATCACGAAAGGGATGCAGTGTTAGACCAAAAGGAAGACGACTCTTCTTCAATACTTCGTCAGTTTGCGGAACACAATTTATGGTTGAACGCATCACACTAGAACGGTATCAAATAGCGATCAGAAAATGAATGTATACCTGGGGTCACATCTTGCTTCGCAATTTGCTACATTGGCAGGAAGCTGTACAGACACATCATTGAAACCGAACTGAACCACATTCCGTTCAGTCATTAGATCCAGAAGATCAGGCCTGCCTCCCCATCCTCCTGCAGGACCAGGTGCGCCGGAAATATTCTAAAACGCATTCAGGCTTTAACAACCAGAAAACCTTACCATATTTGAAAATCCTGTTTGCATTTGATGAGTTCCCATCTGCTGCTGGTTAAATACACTCGACTGAGACACTTGTTGATGCGGAGTAGCAAAGCCAGCTGGTTGAGGATAAGAGTTGTACATTGGTGTAGTAACTGGAGCAGGACGTGCTTGGGAAGGCTGATCTAAAATTTATCCGAATGGCAACTATTAATCCAGATGCTAAATCTTGCAGAAAAAATCAATATGTTCAACTACATACTAAATTGATTTGGAATCGGAGGCATTCCATTGGAATTGTGCATCGCACTTGTTTGAGTAGAATAAGGATGAGACGGTGGAGCAGGGCTTGCTGAAGGAATACCATTTGGCATGAATGACGGAAAACCCTAAACACCAGAAGGTAAAATATTGTTTATAAACTTAAAAAAACCTGATTAACATTGCCAGTGCCATTAAATGGCCGTGGTTGAACAGGAGTAAAAGCAGGGTTTGCTGAAGGAACAGCATTTGGAATGGATGGCGGCACACTCTAAACACCAGAGGGTAAAATATTGTTTATAAATTTTAAAAAAACCTGATTAAAATTGCCCGTACCATTCAATGGCCGTGGTTGAACGGGAGTAAAAGCAGAATTTGCGGAGATGTTGTTGCCGGGAGCCTAAAAAGAGATGATATAGGCTAATATGAGGAACGCTGAAAAGTAGTGCTAATAGTGTTGGCACTTACAGGAAACTGATGTTGTGGCCTCCCAGGAGCAGCATTTTGAGAATGCTGAGCATTCGTGAAATTCGGCTGTGTCGGTTGAGGATTACTGCTCACAGGTACTGGGCTAAAATTCTAATCAGATTAGGCAATATACATATAGTCTTACGGGAACTGTGACTGGCTAACGGGATGCGGACTTTGTTGAAATTGGTTAAACTGCTGCACCGGTTGATAATTTGGCCCAAATGCCTGGGGAAAACCCACACGTGGTGGTTTTTGTTGAGATGGATCTGACATGCAAATTCGTCACTGAAATACAATGTTTTATTGAATTGTAAATATCTGAAAAATTGAAAAAAACATAGAGGATGCTTACAAAATTACATGAGACGTAAAGTCCTGGTGAACAGCTGAATGTTAAATATATTATAGATCTTCTTTACAAAAAATATCAATAAGAAATTTGTAAAACAACATAAAAAACAAGATATTATTACAGCTCCAACTTGTGCCACATTCAATTGAAGCCGGTCGTCTCTCGCCACGCTTGTGCGTTTACTGTAGGCTCGGTGGAATTGAATGCTGAACGATCGTTCTCATTTGTAATGTATTTTGTTCAGAATTATTATTACCAAACTTGTTTACTTAAAAAGACCTGCTTTCAAATACTATTGATATTCTTATTAACCATTTTATTTAACGGTCTCGAACAACTTCTTTAAAACTTATTGCAATCATTTTAGACTGTCCTCAACGCAGTATGCAAAACGGGGAGTTGAGCGGGAATGGGGAATATAAAGATAACCAAGGAGGGGGTGCCGGATTGCCGCTCACGAAAACTGACAAAAATGAAGGGAAGAAGCAGTTGACTAATGGTATGATACAGTTATTTAAACATTTTTTATAGTTTGCTTGTTTAGGGCTCCTGCGGGTTCATAGGATACTCACTGAGGAAGAATTGAACCAAGGGAAACAAGGTAGTTGGACAGAGTTAGAAATCCACGGTTTGTGCCTTTTCTGGAATGTTTTTTTATAATCATTTAGGTCGAGTGCGAAATCTGTCGAGTGCGCTGTGGGACGTTAACCATTTATCGGCACTGTTTCTCAACGGAAATCAGTTAGCAAAAGTCCCTGCAGATATTGTGAAGGTTTGACACAATTCCTATCACGCCTTATTATATTTATCTAGCTGAGACATCTGACTCTGTTGGATTTATCGCACAATAAACTGAGAAATGTTCCTGCTGAGTTAGGAGATATGCTAACTCTTTGTCATCTCTATCTAAACAACAATATGATTAGAATTCTGCCGTTTGAACTGGGAAAACTATTTCGCATTCAAACATTAGGTTGGTTTTTTATATATAATAGGAGATATTAATGATTATCTATATTTTAACGATATCTGGGAATTTAAAAATGTTTTCATTGACTGCAACAATTTCAAAGGATTACCCCCTCGTTAAGATTCTAGGTTTACATATAGCGGTTTTATTTCTACAATATGTCGAGTTTGATTCTAGACTGAGTTGTATACATTCTGTTTTTAAATAAATATCAGTGAAATATTATTACTGCTTTAAGGGCTCGCCGGGAATCCATTATCTCCGGACATTACGAAAATCTACCACGAGTCCAACGGCTCATCTAAATTGCTACAGTATCTGCTGGATCATCTCGCCAGTAAGTTTATTCGTCTTGAAATTGAAATAGTTCGATGCTGTAGTTTGTGGACTATCAGAAACAAAATTAAATATATTTAATTTTCCGGAAAAGATGGATTTTCAATCGAATAATCTTAGGAGGTCATAGTGACGCAGGCATATATTTTTTTGTTATCCCAAGAAATTCATCTGTTTTAAACGTCACCTGTGTCGTTTGTTTTCGAACAAACAGTGAATATGATTTTACTTCATAGTTGTTCAGCTAGATAGAATTTAACGGTTTGCTCATGTTCATTCAGCGAGAAGTACTATTCATTTCCCAGTTTTTCTTTCATTTTTCTTGCTCCGCCTATGATTTTCCTGTTCTGGCATAGGAGGTGCGCGCTAGTGGGCGGAGCAAATTTGGTCAGCTGTGATGTTGGGGCTGCCACAATTCTGCATGTACCGCCCCTTCTGTGGTTTAGAGACTCTGTTTGAGTGATCCACTAGCTATTATTACTTCACTGAATTCAAAGTCACTCACGTACTATTCCTCTACATTCCACGGTCGAGAGGTGCACTTCGCAACTTTACAAATGATTTATGCCTGAGGTCACCTTACAAGCGAGCAAAGGAGATGTACAGAAAAGGAATCGTAAAGAAGATTTGAATTTTTCTGTTCTGGTTGACGACCATGTATACGACTCCAGCACCGACGGTAGATCGCTTTCAAAAGGGAAGAGATTTGCGCGGAGAGCTAAACGTTGGGCGGAACTACAGAGTCGGAGAAGCCTGCAAAGCACTTTGGCTTTGTCTCAGCAGCAGAAATCGAACCCACAGTCATTTTGTGATTATGTTGAATTTGAGACAATCGGATCTGGTATTTTAGAAGAGGTTTCGTTACGTGCCCCACTTTCATTTCGCCGCTCTCTTCCCTATTCTATTATTCAGCCCCGCAATGTTCATTGTGAAAAACCTAGAGGACATTATTTGGCTAATATACCAGTGGAACGATTTTATGAAACATGTCCCGAAATTACTGTCTATTCGCGGAAATCACGAGCTCTACGACCTTGTCTCTCCTTTCCAAATAATTTCACAAGTTCCCCTATTTCGTGTTCTCAGAGTGATGTCGATGAAGTTTCGGCTCTAACTGCTGACTTCTCTTCGGCATCACTAGCGTCATCAAATTCTTCATCTCTTAATTCATCAGTGTCCAGTTACGATTTAGATGACTACTACACATTAGCTGATAATTTTACTTTAACAAAAGGTAATTTCTAATGTGTGTAGTTGTTGACCATACATTTGCATTCTGACCTATACGTTTAAATTGGTGTGACGATGATGTTCCACTTTTCTATTGTTGGGGTTTCTTTACTCCTGGTTTCGCCATGAAAAGGGAAAATTGGCATGTTCACATATTCATGAATGTTCATGGAGGTCTGGTCAGCAGAATTTTAGACCAACTGTAGATACTTAATTTGTGGGGCTAATAGATTTGTATTGTACAAATTATGCATAATTCTCAGTATAATATTTCTAGTCTTTTAGTTTTAGTCAATACTGCACCTCCTCCTGATAGAAACTGGGTAATGGTACGACAGTGTGATCCGGATCGGCCTATCGGTAAGTTTTCCCCCATTAAAACTGCATATGCCAAAATGTTACTTCATTCACTATAGCGCTGTATGTAATCCGTGTTGATCTCCAGTCATTTAAATGCAAATAACAGGTTCTGTTTCAAAGTGTTCGCGCATCTGGGAACCCCTGTTTGTCTTCTTTTTCTCATGCTTTTAGCGGCTACATGATGTTCATTCATGTTCGCGTTAGCCTATTACGCGATCAGTTAAAGGGTAGGGAAGCGATCCGGGGGTATTCCATCCTTGTTCTCTTTTAGTTTACCTGTTAATTCAAATGGCCTCAATCCTTTTTTTCATAAATTAATCAATTCAAATGTTGTCGCCCTCTATCCTAAGTGTAAAACTCGTAGAGAGAAGTTTTCAAATGAAACTGGTAACTATAGCAACTGCCAACCAGCGTAAAGTATTCATGTTGTGTTAGGAACAGAGTTTCTTGAAAATGTAAATTTTTTCAATAAAAACGATTGAGGGTAATGTGTTTGAATCTGAAAACTAAACCAAATGTGGAAGGAATGTAATGATAACTGAATTAAATTTCGATTGTGTGGAAAATTTTGGACAGAGATGGCAGCTGATATTGAAATATCTTTTTTCAGCGACGTTTACCGTTCTCTGCTATAATGTTCTGTGCGACAAATATGCTACTGTAAACCAGTACTCCTACTGCCCTTCTTGGGCTTTGAACTGGGAATACAGGAAGGTTAACATCATGAAGGAAATACGAAACTATGAAGCTGATATCATAACGTTGCAGGTTTGTTTTAGTGAAATATTAACTTCACATATTGACTGTTTTCCTCTCATCTCTAAAGGGATATGAAACAATATGCCATGTTGCGACTAGTTCTAGCCGTGATTGTCATGTTATATTATATTGTGTTATTACATACATATAAGATACGATAAACATACTGGCAAAAATCTTTGTGTTGAAGCCAGTGAGAGATTTTGGCCTCTATCAATCCAGTTTATTTGTTACAAACTGAGTAGTATGAATAAAACGATATATAGTGAATTCAATATGCAATTGGCGTTTTTCAGGAAGTCGAGATGGACCAATTCCGAACCTTGTTCCAACCGGAATTGAAAAATAATGGCTACACAGGAGTATTCTCGCCAAAGTCGAGGGCGCGAACTATGAGCGAGGAAGAGAAAAAATATGTGGATGGCTGTGCCATATTTTGGAAATCTGATAAGTAAGTTACAGCTTCTCTGACAGTGCTTTCTTGTTCATCTATTTGCTTAATCTAAATATAGTTCTTGATATTTACGCCAAATAATAAGATCACGCAGTGCACACAAAACAACAATGTGAAACGATCGTTCCTATTGATACAGAAAAAATGTTTATTAAGCAAATGTTAGTGTTTGAGCCTTTTGTTCATACCTCACCATCCATCGAGTTCAATTGAAACATTGCGATCATTTGGAAATTTGAGCGAAAACAAGTTTGCCAGTGAACTTGGTTAAACACTAAGTGTGATCATAGTTGGAATATAAGGAGGACACGACCAAAGTAGCGATTCCACCATTGGAAAAATTAAAAACAGCTGGTGGTACCCCTATTTATGTTGAAATTTAGCAGAGGACCCCCTAATTATGATCACTAAAATTTGCTCGTCCTGGACTAATCTACCTATGACTGTGATTATTAGGGTACTATTTCAGCACCTACAGCAATTTTTCGTCCACCAAGCGCACAATTATATATCTTATAGACTTCCTAATTACGAATACTTTGAAGGTTCGAGTTGGATCGAGAACATGTTATCGAGTTTACATCGCTGGTCACAAAGAAGGCTTCATCTTCCCAGCATATGTTGAATCGAGTAATGCCCAGAGATAATATAGCTCTTTGTGCTGTACTTAAAATCAAGGACAATGTTTATCAGACAAGTAAGTAATAATGTAGCTCCTCACGAAAACATAATGTTTTTCAGGGGGTCGAATAGGAATGTCCGCCAATGATAATGTTGTTGGAAGTCCTCTGGTAGTATGCACTGCTCACATTCATTGGGATCCAGAGTTTTGTGACGTAAAACTAGTTCAAACAATGATGCTGGCTCATGAAATGCATAAAATGGTGGAAGATGTCGGTTACCCACCATCGAGTTTCGTTATATATATTTTACAGGTTGCTGCACATTACAATTTGTCACCACATCAAACACCAGTTTTAATATGTGGAGATCTGAATTCGTTGCCTGATTCTGGTTAGAAAATTAATTCTTCTAATCAGCCTGTATTTTCTAGGTGTGTACGAATTTCTATCAAAGGGGCATATCGCTCGAAACCATCCAGATCTGAAAGAATTCCGAAATGACCAGAGTCTTGATACTTTTGTTTACTCTAGTGAAGGCGATCAGCTAACCCATGGATTGCGACTTGAGTCTGCCGTGGACACAAATATTACACCCTTTACTAACTATACGTTAGTTTTTGTTTATGTTAGAGTTCATATATATCACTTTAGGTTGGACTTCAAGGGAATGATTGATTACATTTTTTCGACTCCACAATCTCTCGCCCGTCTGGGTGTGCTTGGTTCAATAGAGCAGA
This sequence comes from Phasmarhabditis papillosa, assembly GCA_034691345.1. Taxonomy (NCBI): domain Eukaryota; kingdom Metazoa; phylum Nematoda; class Chromadorea; order Rhabditida; family Rhabditidae; genus Pellioditis; species Pellioditis papillosa. The sequence continues at coordinate 24,760 of JAQGAV010000483.1, forward strand.
ATTGGGTCCAACAAAATAAGATAATAGGTAATTCCACCATAAAACTGATTTACAAGTCTTTTGTTAGGGTTTCCACATCCTCATGTGCCATCTGATCATATTCCTATAATGGCTCAGTACGCAATTATACCTCCAAGCCATCAGAGACCAGTCGGTAACCTACCGTCAGCAGGTGGAGCCGCTCAACTATCACTTAATGGTAGTTCAGCACATGCATTCGCTAGGTAAACACTAACAAACGGAGTGGCACTGCTTATGTACAAACTAGGTCTCTTTTTTATTTTATCTCATTCACAATGTTTGTTTGTAGTTTTATCTTGGATAAGAATCATTATTTATTGAATAATTTTTTCATTTTGCCGCATTGGAGATTCTGTTCATTTTTGTCGGTAACGGTGTAGTATTGTACGAATCTCTTATTTTGTAACTAGCAATTCTCTCCCCTGAAACTGTGATGTGAGTTCTTATTTCCTATACCTTGAATTCTTTGTCAGCATCAGTCGTGATTGTACAATTGTGCACGCTTGTTTTTTTAAGAACATACAATTACGTGGATGTCAACTTGGCAGTGAGGGGCGGTAAGCTTGCGAGTGCAGTTCACTGTTCGTAATGTTCTTTGACCCTACCTCGAAGATCCCTTTATTTATTCGAAATTGTATATATGCTGGTTAATATTTCTACCCTTTTATTGTAATGTAGCCCAGTCAAATTTATATTGCTGTAAATGGTCTTCAGTCCCGGCGCTGCACGCATCTCAAAGTTCTGATAATGCATTTATACTTTTGTACCATCACGATATATAATTTTCCTGTATTATTATTGTGTTTTTGTATTGGGTTAGTGGAACTGGCATTATTGCGGGTTTCGTTCTTTGACGTCTGAAGTATTTCCCCGCTGTCATTTCCTATCTCATTTAACCTAGTGCTGCTTAAACATTGTTTAATTGTAATTTTTTCCACTTTATAGAAGAACACCCCATTTGTAAGTTGTTGCAGTTATCGTTTCGCTGTGAAATTACCTTGTTTTCATGTATGACATATTCACATTTGATTCTCTTGTCTTTGTTTATAGTTGCTCTACCTTACATAGTGGTGACTCAGTCATTACTGACTAAATAAATAATTTGAAAATTGTCTCAGTTTGAAAAGTTCAAAAAAACCGAATCCGTGAGTAAACATTACGGGTTCTGTGTTCGCCTAAACCGGTTAACCCTGTGACTACACGGATTTTCCAGTTGGAGAATCACGCATGAACATGACTGAATAAAATTCTTAGAAAAACATCACGGGAACAGTTTTTGGCTTGATCTTTTGTAAGGCATACAGAAAGAAAATGGTTGATTTACAACGTAATCCTTGTTTCGTGCATCATAATTGGGCCATTTGATGTTTTAGGTGCCGCTTCCTCAGCTGATCAGGCTGAGAGAGATAATGCATGTTATATATATGTCTCCTTAAAATAAACTAAAACCATGAATATTATTGCAACAATTTTATTATTCTATAGAATATATGTACAGACTCTAGCGATATTTTCTGGATAAAGATTTTAAAATTTGAATGTTTAAAGGACTGACAAATCTTGATTGCTCCCACAACGATTTCCCATCAAACGCTTTGCAGGCGGGATGCGGACGCCATAATTGCAAAAAATCAGTCAGTTATCAATTTAATATTGTTCTGCCCTTTTACTTTTTCGACTCTTAGGTTATTTTATCGTTATTGTTTTTTTTCAGTAGTGATGTCAGACGGAAAAGTGTATATTGGTGGGCTTCCCAATGATGCCACGTCTCAAGAGGTACGAACTCGGGAGGCCAGGGATATACTTATGTTTTATGATTTAAGATCGAGGATGTGTTCTATAGATTTGGAAGAATTCGCAAGGTTTGGGTTGCCCGTAGACCTCCCGGTTTTGCCTTTGTGGAATATGAAGATGGTCGTGATGCTGAAGACGCTGTGAAGGCTATGGACGGAGCGTAAGTTAATCTAACATTGATCTACTTAAAATCAATGCCGTTTAGTAGAATTTGTGGTGTTCGCGCTCGTGTTGAACTGTCCCATGGTCGTAGACGCGATGACCGCAGAGGTGGTGGTGGCGGCGGTGGATATGGTGGTCGACGCAGCAGGCAAGTTTTTATTATTTGCTGGTTCATGGAATTGGTTTGTAATGTAAACCATTTAGCGGACTTTCACCGCTCGTCCGCTCACCTATGTTACTGCTTTTGGAATCATCTCTTCCATCTGCAACACTACCCTACTTTCACGAATTTCAAACTAATTCTTCGCGCCTCTCCTATACGCAATAGCTTCCCACCAATCCTTCAGCTCCATCATTTGGAAGTTGGTTTTTGAATAGGGCTTTTGGTTGAAATGTTCTTAAATCTGAAATTTAAGATCTCGTTCTCGTGAACGACGTGATCGCAGTCGAAGCAGGGACAGAAGTCGTTCAAGGTATTATTTTGTTTTGTTCAGATATCTAATACTTAAGTTACAGAAGCCGAAGCCGCAGCAGAACCCCTGAGCGGAAGTCTCGATCGAGAAGTGTGTCGCGTTCCAAATCGCCCAAATCACGCTCTCCATCTCCTCAGTGACCAGCGTTGCAATTACGTGATGTTGTGAAATTTTAATCTCATCTGATATTATGTTGCAATGTAATTGTTAACTATAACTTAACCAAAATAAAGTGGTTCCTTACATCATTGTTCCTTAGTACGGTTCTAAATCTAGCTCTATCTCAATCGATGGAATTCATAGGTAGTTAGTTGGGATTAAGATGGATGAGCGAATTTGTCGAGTCCTGGCGGATATGGTCATTATTGCTTCTTCCGGGGTGGTGCTCTATCATTCTTGTATGAGAGCTTCAACCATCTACTTCTTCGAGGTTTGCAGAAATAAACACACAAGGGGAAGTCCGCGCGTTAGGATGTTGTGTTTATATGGGCCTTTGTCTGTCTATTTCACGTATGGTTCGTAGACCCCCAATTTGCAGTTTGCAAACGTCCTAAAATAAGTTCAGTTTTTTGGGTGTCCCGGTTTGGAACCCTATCTTCGAAAGGAGGTTCATTTGCGGTACTGAGGTACTCTCGTAATACAGCGGCTTATGGCAGAGTAAATTTTTTTCGAAAATTATTTGTTATTCCGTGCCACAATACTTTTCTAAGTTATAATAAGCTTTAAATATATCAAAAAGGTTGGATATTGATGTTTTTATGGGCAAGAATCATTTCTTCGATTGCATTACGATATTGATTAAAAGCCGGCACATGTTCCAAAACCTTTTCAGTTGGATTCGACTTTTGTCTATTTTATGGAGCGGAGAGATGCTGCCATCTTCCCGATTATCATCTCAATTCTACTTCTTTTTGTCTACCTCGGAACAAAGCAGCACACTGCCCTGATGGAGGAAAGAAAGCAAATCATAGAAAAAGAAAAGGCTTTTAGATCTTCAAGGGTAATTAAGATAAATAATAATGAAATAACTACTACTACAACTACTAGTAATAATAACGTTTATTCTTCCGAAAGTACAGTTATATGGAAAGTAGAATCCCAGTTTATTGTTATTGCTTTAACAGCTATACTTGTACTTTCGGCGGAGGAATAATGCTAAACAATGTTAAATTCTAATACTCTATTACTAGAGTTCTTCGTTTACCTGTTCTCGTAAAGTCTCCACTTGTGAACGGCCGTTTAACTATCCGGATGAGCAGATGGCGGAGCAAGCTAACAGACTAAAAAGTAAGCATGCGCTACAAGCGAATGACCCCAACTCGTTACGAACAAAGGTGGGCCACGCCCGCACTAGTGACATCCCGGTTATGACCCTTCAAAGAATGGAAGATGTGGGCCGATAGGGAAGCTAGTTTAAAATCATTACAGAATAAGATCAGCAATGGGAACAAGACGCTGACATCCCTAACTAACAGCCAGTCTACATTTTAAAATTTTCTCGGAGGGGTTGAAAAAATGATCAAAAACAACGTCTGGTATTATGGCAAAACAAAATATGGCTCTCTGCGGGGGACAAATTTTTTTAATCCATTTGGGTTTCAGTCTACTACCTTTTAGTATAGTATGTTTCCAAACCTAGACTACATTGCGCAGGCCTCATGGGATGCGCGTTGTTGTAAATTTTGGTACACCGCTCATCGTATGAGGCCGGTGCAATGTAGTCTAGGTTTTGAAACGGACTATATCCGCGCTCCTTTTTAAAACTGACGGTATACCCCCGCAAGCGTTCCGCCCGTCGACTATACAACAAGACTACCAATCTATTTGGCTAACTTCTAAATACAAAGCGAGGAGTTAAAACTTTGACAGTCCAAATCTGGCAATTGAGAGTTGTTCCGCAGCTGCTGAATAGTTTTCCAGTCGGATTTCCTATCGATCTACATTAGGCCCTTTTTTAATGGGCCTATTTTCCTTGTAATCACATTAACTGTTTATATCATTGTCAGGACTTCTATCAGCCATTGAGGAGCAGGATACGATTCACGGTACTGAAGAACCTCAAAGGTAAGCTATCAATGAATGACAAGTTCCTAAATATAACTTAAAAAATTATGTTAAAAATAACCCCATATATAGTCCATCTCAATACCCAGAGTTGTTAAACCGGCCAGGCTTTTCCGGCCCGGCCTACATTTTTGCACCTCGGTCGGGCCGGGCCGGGGTAGGCCGGTTTTCAATGCTTTTTCTTCAACGTCCTGGTTTTTCAGGAATTAATAAGCAAATTTTGGGTATTTTTGAATTTGTCATTTCTCAGCATAAGGAACTCTTTGAAAAACAACAAAACATAATGGTTCGGGGTGGATTCGAACCGATGACCTCTCGCTCCATAGTAAAGGTTCATCATTTACTTTATTGACTACAGGCGGCTAAGATTTGGAACCCAGGCCGGGACGGACCGGGCCGGGCGGTTTAACAGCACTGTCAATACCTAGGGTTTCAGCGCGGTATCGTGAGAGGGGCGCAGTGTATAAAAAACTTTTGAGGAACACGGACCACGTCGACCGATTTTAGATTCATTTTTTAACACTGGGCCCCGCTCGCGATACCGCGCTGGAAACCTAGGTCTTGAGATGGACTAACTAACCTTACACTAATAACGTTATCAAAGTATTTAGGCCTAAATTGTCGGACATTTTCAATACTACGGCTGACGAAGAAGACGAAAAGTTAGATGAACTCGCAGCCCAACCAAAAGTTATTGTCCCAGAAGAGCGTATGTTTTATATAGTAAACGGCCTATTTGCTCAGAGCTGGTTACCGGCCCGGCCTAAAATTTTGGAGGTCAGGCTAGGACCGGGCCGGGCCGGTCCGTTGGATTTACAGCTAATCCGGCCCGGCCGGATAACCAGTCCTGTAATTGCTTGTAGGTAAAAAAGGACTGTAAATGTTGCGCTGGAGCGCAATTCAATTTGGATTTCAGTCTATTACCCCCTCAGTATCCGCGCTCCCTTGCAAAACTGACAATATACCCCCAGCAAGCAATTACTCCTTTCACCATAGCTTCTTCAACATTGTTTACAGTTTCTTTTAAGCTATCAAACTTCCGCAACGTCGCGTTTCAATATCTGAAAATCATCCATTCTTCGAAGGAGGTGCGGATTTGGGTTTGTTTTTGGGCAAGTTAATACGTATATCTAAACAATACAGATAAAACGAATGAACTTGACTCTGCAGAAGCTGAAGATAATATTTACGAACAGTTAGCAAAGGTACTCTATACAGCTATGGTTTTATTTAAGAGTAATAATGGAGTGATAAAATTAAATGGGTTAAAATGGCTCTGAAAGCTGGCGAAGAACGAAAATATAAGCAAGCAACCCTCCATTATTGCTCTTAAATTAGCCTATATAGTGAGAGCCAAGAGCAATGATGGAGTGTAGGAAAAGAAGCTCGTTAAAAATGGCTAGGAATATCTTGAAGAAACCAAAATGTACACAATATTCCCCAAAAAAATACGTAAGCAACACTCCATCATTACTCTTGGCGCTGACTATAGCTCCATGTAATATATGTGTTAAGGCTGATCTACTAACCTACGCCTTGAGTGCAATAAATATCTTCTCAAGTGACGAAGAGGGTCCTCATTTTATACAGCGTATGAAGTAGGTGATGCCGAATGTATAGTTTCTTTCAGAGATCGTTACCGGCCCGGCCGGCCGGATAACCACCTCAGTGCGTAAAAAAGCAGGAAACCGGCCCGTCCTGATATTTTGAAACCCAGGCCGGGCCGGGCTGGGCCGGCCGGATAACTACCTCTGGTTTGCATCATGAGCTAGATTTCGAAGAACTAAATAGCTTCAATCGCCGTATCCTGTGGAGCAGCGGTGTTGTAAAATATGAATTAACAATCGGTGGACTGTGAGTCTTTTTTATTTAACGCCGCCTCTTTCCAGTATGCTGCGGTGGAAAACTTACAGGCTATGTATTTAATTATAAATATTCTTACCTAGTTTCGTCGAAATTCTCTCCGAACTCTTGGCGATCCACGTTCCGATTTGGGGCTGCGTGTACTGTTTGTTTATCATCATGACGGAACAATTCCGCATTAACGCATGTAAGCGGTGTTAAATATTTGTTTAAGATAGAATATTCAAAGGGCCGGGTCGACGGAAAATGTTTTGCAGATTTTTAGCGTCGGTCTGGCTCGGCAGGGCCCGGCTTGTAAGAGTGAACTGTGGGATGAAAATAATTACAATTTATTAGTCTGGTCTACTATTCTGTCTGATTTCAGCATCATTTATTTACCATTATGAATCATCGATCACAATTATCACCAGTGTGCTGTCAATAAGTTTTGGTTTTCTACACGAATATCGAGGAAATTGGTTAACAAATGATGTACTAGCTCTATCATCTATTTATGTAGTTTGTTCGCGTATTCAGGTATAGACTATGTATACTTATTAATAAGAGGAAATACCAGAATAGCCCCCACACTACAGTAACCGTCACTCTATGAAATAAACCCAATTGATTCATTTTGGTGGAAGGCCATAATTCCAAAGGGTCCATTCTGGAGCAACGTGGAAATATGTGTCAGACTCCGGGAATTCCGGTAGCGTTACTATTGATTATTTACTTTCCCAATGTAGCTAATTGGAAGATGTGTGAAAAATCAGACATCTGCACGTCAGTAGGAACTTGGCTGAAATATCTATCAGGCTCGGCCCAGCTGTGGAAATGTTTAGCCCTGCCGGTGTTTAATATTCCCATTCCTATTCTGTGATATATGGGAGCATACTGGAACAGTAGGGGACTACTTTGGTGTTAGCTAGCAGCAATCATCCAGCTTAAAGGAACGGTACACTCAAAAAAAGTTTCTCAATTTTAATGCCTTAATCGATAGAGCTATTAATACTGAGTTAAAAACATGAA
>JAQGAV010000484.1:0-32078 GCA_034691345.1 Phasmarhabditis papillosa
AAAAGTATATATATATATATATATATATTTGTATATTCCAGTACCTTTCCCCGATGCTCCAGAAGATGTACAAGTGAATGCAGTTGAGCATGATAAGCTGTCTGTCTGTTGGAAACCCCCGCCGACGCATCCTTCTAATCAGAAGTATCCAGTTACAGGATACACTGTATCTTTTAAGGAAGTACCTAACTTCCCACTACTCGGAGGAGATTTGTAAGTTTATTTTAACAAAATAGTTCTAACTAAAGCGAAGAAACTCTATTTATTAATCTTTCAATTACTTTGTATTGTCTGTTTAAAAACTGAGACTGAATCACGCGGCCCTGCTCGATGCTCAAAATTTTGCAACACTGGGTCGTAGCGATGCAGTATAGGTTTTGAAACATACTGTATTTTTACTCACTTGTTCATCAATCGAAATCGGTGTAACCGACCACGAATAGGTTTAAACAATAAAGAAACAGAAAGAATGAATTATGTTTATCAGGCAGATGTAAACAACGGGCTTAAGTTTATGCTTTCTTTTGGGAATAGCAAAACCGTTTGAATAAGAACTAGCAAACGTTGAATGGTAATGGTTTTATGAGAGGTTCTAACATTTTAGTACATGCAAATATTTTTCAAACTAATCAATAACGATTTATTTTGTTGATTATTGTTAGAGCGCTTCTAACTGGCGACTATTCTGAAGATGTAAATCCAATGGGAGACAATGAGTATGTGGATGAAGAGACATCAACTCTTCAGGATGAGACTATGACTAGAAAGAAGAGGGAGATTAACGAATATAAGGTATGGACAACAAATACAGTAAGTCTTATATCTGCTGGCCAACTTATATCTGAACGTTAAAGCTTTCTAAGAGTTCATCCAGACCTGACTAGAATAAAGCGGCTGAAAGCCGGAGCATCATATAAGCGATATGCAGAACTCCATTATTCAAGGAAATCGGAACTGTGAAGGCGATATTCGGCACTTCGCTGCTCCAGAAATGACAAACTTCTATGGCTATCGTCAATTGAAGCCTGTTTCCGTAGTCTAAAAACACCCGGGTGATTGTCCGGGCATTTTTAATCTGCCCGGACAACAATTCTCAACTGCTCGGGCAGCCACCCGGGCGTTTCTATACTACGGCGATTGAAGATACTGTTTACCACTGATACTTATTTCATCTTCACATAGCGTTTTTTGGAGCATAGCTCTCAAATTACTATAAATTAATTACAACTGACTATATTTTATGTTACAGGATCTGTTCGAGTCTTTACCGGCAGAATACAATCTGGATGAAGTAAAAGAACTTTCTGAGAAGATTTCTTTAAGAAAAAAGAGAGGAGCTATTGTAGTTATGACATCTGATCCAGAAACAAATACTACTTCTGTTAGAGAATTCAACTTCCAACATGTTAGTTTAAAACTAAAGAAAGAAATTACATTATAGTCGGCGGACAAACGATATGCACTTTAAAGGTGTGGGTGCTTAATTCAAAACGCGCAAAATAGTTATATTCACGAATATAAATAAATTATTTTAGAAAATATAAGTTAGATGTGGTGATATACATTAAATAATTGACTAGTCCGCGTTTTCGCGCACCTTTGCTCGGCCGCGCTCTAATAAAGTTTGCAGTTCGTACAGTATACCCGTGCATAAGCCGTGGCTACCGGTTGTTATAGTCATCGCATTATGAGCTTAGCTCGATCCGGCCGGATCCTTCAAATTTTAAAAATATAAATTTACTTTTAATACCAACTAGTGCCACGCTATTAGAAAGTATGAAAATTAGTCTTTGAAAATAAAGTGACGCTTACCAATCATTTATAGAGAAGTAATATTACAAAGAAGATTTTTTTAAAAAGAACCAAGAAACCGATAAGCTGATTGAAATATACCCGATAAGCTTAGATTCTCCATTTAAATTGTTTGTTTTAGGTGAATACAACAGACACTTGTCTTATTCTAAAAGATCTTAGAAGTTCTACTCGTTATATAGTTATTGTTACTGCTAGAAATGATTATGGAATGAGTATTCCTAGTGTTCGAAGTCTAGCATCTACAAATATACAAACTAATCTAAATAATGAGACTACACCTGATGTTATGCGTGAGTTTACATACAAACTTATAATAAGCGCTACAAAGGTTTTATTTTGAAGGTTTTGATATGATTAGGGCGGGGAAACGGTACGGAACATGGTATACCGTTAAAACGGTATATTTTCAATTTCGTTGTAGCAAAATATAGTCGACGGACAACTTGCTTGCAGGTAAAGGACTGAGAATGTTGCATTGGAGCGCTAATCCGGTTGGCTACTATACCGGTATTTTTCTAAAATCCGTACCGAAACCCCACCCTAGATAGGTTGTATCGAAACTCATTCGATTCCAGTTTTCCTAAAAAGTGTGGCGCTCCAATCGCAACTACAGTAACCTCTTCAGCCCTCAAACAGTCCTTTATTCTAGAATGTTGTAAGACCAATCATGTATCTGACCAATGTGCTTCTAAAATGTGTAGAATAGATCAGCCAATGACATCAATGGAGACTGTGACTATATCCACTACTTGTAGGGATGAATGGCCAAAGGTAGAAGAGGGGTTTTAAGATTTTATTATTTTATAAATTTTCATAGGCATAACAAAATAGCAATTAAACCCATATGTACCCAAAAAATGGTGTTTTTGTCGTTTTTAACAAAAAGTTACAATAGATAACATAGGTGGTTATCCGACCGGCCCAGCCTAGTTTTCGAAATTCCGGACCGGGCCGGATTGCTTATTAATTCCTGAAAAGCCAGGATCTGCCATAAAAACCGGCCTAACCCCGACTCGGCCCGGCCCGGCCTGACCGGGACAGATAACAACCTCTGAAAGATAAGAGCGCTATTTCATAAAATGCATAGTTAAGGGATTAGCCTTACTTTACATTGTATCTAACATTAAAGAATTACCGCATTAGAAATAGATATAAAATAAGTTTACTTTCTCCAGGTGTCCCCCTGCATTGCGGATGAGCGTAATCACACGGAATGCTGTATCCGCAAGGGAGTTATGAAGGACTGTCTCTCTATCTGTGCGGGATCCACAAAGACATTAGGAGTACACTCTATTCTATGTCTAAACATAGATCTACAGGCTATATACCAATGTGTCCGAGAGGGTTACGGTAGGTTCAAGGGCTAAGAAAAACAGTAAAAATACGGTCTAAGGACTAAAAGATCATTATCTTTACTGTTTTATACCGTTATGTGAGATAGCGGCGGTGTTACAAAATATTCATAGACCGGCACGCTACCAGCTGAGCTACACGCCCCCGAGATCCCTACTCCCGACTAGAGCTCACTATGAGATGGTAGCAGTAACTTGTAGAAAACCAACTTAAGGAAATTTAAATGTTTAAAGCTAAAACTAACGATGAATAACTGTTTCAGAGACGCATCCCTCTGCTCCTGTTAATGTTACAATACACGACATAACAGAATCTTCTGCTGTAATTGAGTGGGCTGAGCCTAATGTAAATGCTCATTTAGTAGAGAATTTTACTCTTTTTATAAGGAGAAATGAACACGGAGCCCCCATAAGAACGGTTAGTTTAATCGGAGTGGAGGTTATTTAAAAGACTAGACGGACGGAGCGTAATATATTTGTAGTTTTTTTAATTTCTATTCAAGACCCCAAAATAACAAAACATACTATACCTTGTAAGCGCAGTGGAGCCGTCGAGTTTTTATTATTTGACGGTCACAGCTCCGGCATTTGGGTTTTCTTGAAAAGAATCTTATTTATCGTGAAAACCCGTATAAAAAGCAAGTTTCAAATAAAAAAAGAGTTGTAATCTGAAGGTTTATAGTCGGCGGACTTATCCCTTGCAGTTAAAGGTCTAATAAATTAGAATTAGAGCATAGATTTGCTCTAATTGCTATAATACACTGTAATAAATTTGTAGTTCGTACAGTAACTCCTTGCAAGCGATTAGTCCGCCGACTATAGCAAACTACTTTACAAACCAAACAGCTTGTGTGTTAGCTTGTAAGCGAATAGAATTGTATCATTCTTTTTGAGGAAAGATTGAATTCTTAAAGTTATTTAGAAGTTTTAAATAAACATAATTAATAATATTAATTATAGGTTGTAAATGCTGTTTCTCCCCATTATGAGCTAGGTCTAGTACCTGATTCTGACTATTATATACAAGTACAATCTCATAGTGCTAAAGGAGTATCTTTACCATCAACAGCAATTCTATTCTCAACTAAAACTGTTAAATTCTTTATTTGTCCCATTGGAGAACCACTTTTACTATCGGGTAGGTTAATATTACTTCTTTTAAAAAGATAGTTTATTAATTCTACGAAACATAAAATTACAGATATTAGGGACCAAGGCAAAAGCACTTTACGAATCCATAGAAAATCACCTAGGGGCAGAAGATTCTGTCTTTGGGGAGATTCGAACCGTCCATCTCTAGCTCATGATACAAAGCTTATAACCACTAGGACAATTGGGAATTGCATTTTATTTTATTTTAAACAAAAGCTTTACTAAATAGGTCTTACAAAATAATCAGAATTTTCCGCTCAGCTAAGCTAACAGTGTTAACTTGTTCTTTATCACTAAAATTACCGTAACCCTTCGTGCTTCAGAAGGTCGTCCTTTCCTCTGCGATAAGCAGAATTCCTGTCCAGTTGGATACATTTGTACTGAAGGCGGAATAGAGTCATATTGTTGTCAACAGGGTAAGTCGCACACTAGAGTCCTGACGGGAAAGACTACTGTGGTTTATGATCATACTGTATTAATGCAAGGTGGGAAAGGACCGGACGGGTCAGCCAATTTGTAATAGTGAAGAATAGTTAAAACATTCACTGTTTCGAACGATCTGTTTCACATGATTGTGATCTACATGGATATTAAATGCAATTATATAGCGTGTAGAGAATCAGATTTAAACTTTAACAAACAATACAATTTAGTATATTGTATATATTACAGAATCCTCTCATTCCGATACAGACTTCCAAGAATGTTGTTCATCTATGTCTGTTACATCTGATTGTTTGTCTTATTGTTCTTTTAATGCCACACTGCCGGATAAGTGTATAGGTAGGACAAATACCCATGAGGGGCGGAGTTGTGGGTTGTTGAAGTCGGCATGGGCCCCAATATTTCATCCAATACACCCCTGATGCCCTTCATATAAATTAAAGCGAACTATCTTTTGTCGAATCCGGGATGTAGGGAATGTTCAAGAAAGAAACGACTTAAATTATGAACAAACCAGCCGGTGATACTTACTTAAATAACATTTTTACTCCACTAAACATTCTAAACTACAGTAACCCTTTCCCTTCAGGAGACCTAAACAAATGGATTCGTTGTGGTTCAGAAGGTCAAGATCATTCTAGATGCTGTCAGCAGAATGGAGTAGAGAAGGACTGTATGGGAGCATGCAGACATCCATTTGAGGTAGCAAACAAATTACTTCATCAACAATTGTTTGTAACTGCCCCGCAACTAACCGCTATAAAAAGTGTAAAAAATTAGATCTCGGCCTGGAGTAACTGCATAAACAGTTTCGGTAGCCAACTTCGGTCTAAGTCAATCTCATTCTAAACAAAATTAAATCTATAAATTATTCCATTACCTATACAGCGCGGATACCCAGTAGCTGTAGCATTTTGAGTTAAATGTGCCCATTGTCTATATCCAATATTTCATAGAATTCAGTCACTTCAATTAAACTCTTGGTTTAATATTTAAGAAGGGTACAAATATTTCGCCGATTTGCTCATCTTCGTATTTGGCACATTATCTTTTCTGACCCCGTCAGTTGTTTAGATATATTTATACAATGTTCTTTATAACATTATTATAGGTTCCGGATAAGTGTTTCTCCTCTATGCCGATCTTCCATTCCTGTTTTGCTGGTCATCCTTTAGGAGTATTAAGAGCAGTACAGAATGTGGAGATAACAATGATACAGAGTACATCGGCTACAGTAACATGGGAAGATAATGAAAGTCATATTGTAGATACTTTTATAGTTAATGTAAGTATTTAGACAGAAAAGAATATACTGCATAAAGGGATTTTCAAAAGTGTGGAGTCAACTACACCCCGGGTACACATAATTGGTTACACAAACTAATATACTGCCAAATAAGGTGTATGAATTATACATCCGTGAGCCTTTTGTAAAAATAAAAATTCACTACGATAAGATAGGCTACATGAAATTTCTTTTGAAAGTTGTATTCCGGAACGTAGACTGATTCACGAGTAATAATGAGTGTTACTAGCTTATTTATGTGATTATTTAGCCTGAGCCTGCAGGCAAATTGCACGCGCGTTAATGGCAAATACAATGTTGTACTGTGAGAAGGCGCCACGAAGTTAGCTTATAGAGTGTTCGCAAAAGGACTCATATAAAATTAAAAGTAGTTACAATTCATTTGTTAGTCACGGTTTTGCCTATAATCACTGCATATATAAAATATTTGCAGGTATATAAAGATGAACAATTAATCGAAACAAAGAACACTACAGCCGATATAATGAGTATTGAGAATTTAACACCAGCTACTAAGTATTCAGTACAAGTAATAGCAGAAAACTCACAAGGAAGAGGACCTCCTAGCTGGAAAACTAATTTCACTACTCTACCGGAGAATGGTGAGTGGATCCTCGAACGAAGTTAAGCTAGGAAGTTAAGCAACAGACTTTTGAGGAAGCGAGATCGATAACTTCAAAGCTCACAACTAAATTATGGACAGAAATAGAATAACAGTATGTATAGTCTGTGTCAAGACCTAGGTCTCCAGCGCGGTATCACGAGCATGGCGCGGTGTTACAAAAAATGAATGTATTTTTGGAAAAAACGTACCACGTCGACTGATTTTAGATTCATTTTCTTTAACACTTCGCCCCGCTCGTGATACCTCTCTGAAACCTAGTTTTGATATAAACTATATAGTCTGTGTCAAGAGCTACATAGTTCTCCAGTACATTATATTGGGAAGAAGCGGTCTAAATAATAACAGTAGCAATCGCATAAAAACATATTTTTATTGTTTCCAACTAAACATTCCTTTCTTCTTCAGACTCTGATCTACTACGTCCCCGTCAACCGGAGGGAGTTCATATCGAGTGGAACCAAGGAACACGTGTAAATGTAACATGGAATGCAGTAACAAAGAGAAGAAATGGAGAAGCAGTGCAAAATAATATAGAATATACATTATATTATGTTAATTCGGAAGCAAGCTCACAATGGACTCAGGTTAGAAGAAGACTTTAAATGGGATATCCAGCATTAAAAAATACAATTCTGGTATTCAGTCTACAAGCAAATGCAATAACGGAGAACCCGGATCAGAATTTAGAATTGAAAAATCTGGGGTACGAATAAAACAATAAACACCGTCTAACCTCAAATTTGTTTGAACTCTGGCAGAATGCTTCAGAAACAATGAAATACTCAAATATCAATACTTTGCATATAATTTTACTGTTTAGATAAAATCTAACAATACTTGGGCTATAATGACAGATCTAAAGAGAGATGTACTATATTCTGCTTATGTTAGTGCTTCTGAAGGAGATAAACTTAGTAGAACATCTTCTGTTATTACACTAATTGCACAGCCAGGTAAGAGACTAGCAAATGCAAGTAAGATATAGTCTGCAGAGCGGGTTACCGGCCCGGCCCGGCCTGGAATTTCGAAAACTAGGCCGGGCCGGGTATCCTCCTCTGATAGTCTGTATCAGGAGTTTCGTTTCTAGGGCAGTATCATGGGAGCATCAAAAGTACAGTTATTTTTGTCTAACACTGCCTCTCTTCAGGATACTCCGCTGGAAACAGTTTTTTATACTTACTATGAGAGACTTATTTGCTGAAAAACTACACTATTATGGACGACATTGTTATAGTCAGCGCCAAGAGTAACAATGGAGTGTAAAGAATTCAACTCTCGTCTGAGCCCTTTTTGCAAGCACCGCGCCAGCATCTGGCGGCTACTCTCCTTTCAATATTGTACTTTGCAAGTACGAGCGTGCAATTTGCCGGCAGACGCGGTGTTAAAATCCTATAAATACGCAAGTGACACTCCATTAATGCTCACGGGGCTGACTATACCAAACTAAGCTTTACTCCGAGCAGGGTTGATCTGAAGAACAAAGGTTTTAGTCCAGAAACTACTAGAATAGTACTGAACTTAAAGAATACAGGACCTCCATGATTACAAACTTTAATCCTAATCCTTTTTTGCAGACTCCTACGGTCTTCCTGAACCTATAATGACATTTGTACCGGACAGAGAAGACGGAATATATTCTGCTACAGAAGTAATAAAGATAAACTGTTCTATTGAGATTAGCAAGAAAGAAGAAACCAAAAGTTTGCAAATGGATCTTTCTGCCGGAAATAATCAGGTATGAACATATTTGAAACATGGGAAAGCAATTTAGCTTGTTGTTGCGAAGTCCCGGGTATTAGGGCTGGACATTTGAGAAACGGCCCCTTTTCCCAGACCTGTCGGGCCTGCCAGATCCGTGTCGACTAGTCAAACTGTTAATCCAAAGATGGAGCGGCCTTTAAACTTAAACTTTAATCTATAAGGAATGATAGTTCGGATTAGATATATAAGCTCTAATCTTCATGGAAACTGCAGTTATTCATATAGTAATATTTGATAAAGCAATGATTAAAACCAAAAACTATTAATTTAAAAGGACATTCGAATCTAACATAGTATAAAACTATTCTTTCTTGCAGGCCGTAAACGATCACGGTGCCACGTGGGCCTTCCTAGAGGTGACAGCCGATTCTACTCTAGACACGGCATCCTGTGCAGTATCCGACACTGACGGAAGACAAAATGTAGCGATGAAGCATATTCTAGTCAAATGTAAGTACAGTTGGGAGCGAGATATTAATAACGGAGTGTCACTTGCGTACATTTCAATTTACGATGTTATTAAACACCAATCGACCTACCATCAATATTTTCTTGCCACGGACCCGGTTGGCCTGTAATTTTACCCTATCTGGATTTGACCATAGCAGGAAATTACGTTTGGAGAATTATAAGAATAGGTATTAGTAGCATCTAATGCACAGGTACCTTTACAAAGTGGGTGGTCCCTAGTTGAAATTTGGAGATGAAATTAACAACGCTTCTTATTTAGTTGGTCCTACCGCAAAAATGGAACGCCAGAAGATCCGCGCCTTCGATGATCAGTCTGCTGAGATTAGCTGCATTGTCAACGGATTCCCAATGCCGGATATAAGGTAGGTTTATTTGTAACCGAATAACCGAGAATAAGGATTTGAATCTAAGGAATGAGATGTACGATAAATGTCCAAATCTTTGTGAAAGAATGAACAAGTACACACCCCCCCCCCCCCTCTCGTCCCTTTATTTTACAAAGTTTTTGTTTAACTAAAATCTGATTAAGTTTCCTAGATGTATACGATATATATATACTTAACCATATATCTTCTTGTTGGAAGCAAACTTTAGTTAAAAATATCTTATTTTCAGATTCGAAAAAGACGGCAAACCAGTTCATCGCAGCTCTAAGATTGTTGTGAAGATGACCAAATTGAATACTTACAAAGCTACGCTAACGGTATTTCTAGAAACATTAGAACTCTTTTTAAAAGTATTTATATTAGGTTCGCAATGCCACCGGTCAATCTGGATTCTATAGATGTATTGCTGAGAAGAACGGTAACAAGTCTGAGTCGGACAAGGCTGAAGTTGGTTTTTAGAGGGTCGGAGCATTAATAGCTTCTTTTCAGTTAGGAAAAGAGATAGCTCTTTTCATATGTTGATTTCTCAAAGTGCTTTCAAATTGTCATCGATAGTATCATCGGTTCATTTCCGAAAATATCGAGTACATGTCCGGCCGGGCGCCGAAAAGTGGTTACAAACAAAAGTTCATGACCCCAAATCAGTTTGGTGTAACAAAATACAAAATATCAGTTGTTGAAGTCAAATAGTTTTAAATTTAGAAAGATATAGATCCTATTTTCAGTTAATAATAACAAAAGAGAAGTTGCCAATCAACCCTCGTTTGATCCTTTCTTGTTGTGAAGATGAACATATAGAAGGGGAATGTCTACAGGCTTGTACTATTGGAAAGGTATGTATTAGAGTTAGAGCAAACAAATCTATAGTCTGTATCAAGAAATACGTTTTCAGTGTATCAAATTGGTTTTATTATATAGTATGTATTATTACAGACTCCTAAACTGACAAATTGCACACAATACGCTAAATCTCTATTAAAATGTGCAGAAGATGTAAAGGATCATTCTGACTGTTGTATTAAGAAAGGAGTACATACTAAATGTCTACCATTGTGTTCAGGTAGGAAAATAGTTACACAAATAGTTTTAAGTGTTTAGAGTTTAAAGGCATGCTACACTCAAAAATTCATTTCAAATTTTATTGTTTTTAATTAATCAGCTTGAAAAGTTAAGAAAAATGATATAAATAGCAAAAAAATTGGTGAAAATGAAATTTTTGAGTGTACCGAGCCCAATCTAAGAGTTGTCCATAGCATAGTTAAGTAAGACACTCCTCTAATCCGGATGTTTCCAAAAATTGGGGACTTTGTTGGTTGTCTGCAGGAAATTCGAGAGTTTTTAGCTACTAAGTTTCTTAATTTTAAATGATTTATAGAGCTATTTATGATATTATTTCCACTTCATAATTTCACAGGCAATAAGGTTGGAAACCCTACACTAATTAACTGAAAGTCAAACAATGAAATGCATAAAGTAAATCTATTTTCTATAATAGGCGACACGGATGTTTCTTCTTACGACTGTTCCCCCTTCGCAGTCTCCATAATGTCTTGTTTTGTTCGGGGTCATGAGAGTGCCCCACAAGCAGTCACTAATATTAACTATAAAGTAATAGAAAAGGGGAAAGTTAAGGTATGTTGGACAACAAACAAACGGGCACTTATATCCAGTTAAGGAGTTAGGGAGAGTGCATTTGCATAAAGAGTTATTATAATCCAAGAGTTAATACAATCTACTTAATATTGAATACGACTATGGCTGAGTCCTTAACCCATATGATTCGGGATTAAGTTACAACTAAAAAAAATTTAGTTGTAACTTAATTGCTAAGTTGTCTATCTATTTCGATATGACCAATCTAATGATAATCTTTACCAAACTCCTTGTTTGTTTAGATCGATTGGGACGACTCCGTTGCCGAGGACAGTTATCAATATTATGCAGTCTACTACAAGAGAAAAAATGATGACAGTGATTATAAGGTAATTATCTTTCCAGGGGGCGAAACGAAATAGTTGCAGCAATAACTTTAGTAATAACTAATAACTTTAGCAAACAATTGTTTCCTTCTCCATACATTTTCTGAACCAATAAATATCAGCCTCTTCATTAATTATCTATAAAATAGTGTTTTCAATGCATCTTACATGGTAACTGCATGGGTGGTAATGTCACTAGCTTGGCTCTATGTAACTGTAAAACCCTCTAAAGTATTATGTTTTCAGATCAAAAAGACCGCCTTCCGCACTACCGAACTAGAATTAGAGGATACAAATGATTATGAGGTCGGAGTTTTGGCAGCAAACAGTTTTGGACACAGTCCAATGGTGTTTTTAGATGTGGACTCACATGCAGGTTAGTTGTTTGTTTTAAGGAAATATTGAACTCGGAGTACGGTTGTCCGGAATCTATCCGAAATTTATTACCAGACATCTTATTTGTAATAGCTAATCCTGAAAAAAAATCCCATCCGGGAAAGGTTCGGTTGTCGTAAAATAGACAAACAATCGTTTCATCAGCTCTTTAGCTAAACCAGTAGCCGTTTTACATAAGATTACAACTCCTAGGTATATTTTAATTAGACTCAACAAAAGTACAGCTTCTTACGTTAGCTTACAAATGGAATAAATTAGCTTAAGTTTTCTATTCTAGAATATATAGTCCATAACAAAAAAAGGAGTGAGCGGTGTTGTTTAAGGTTTTAAAAATCGATCGTTCTGTGGTTTGATGCGCAATTTTTGTCAGAAAAAGACAAATACGCAATTGCGGAAGATTTTCTTTACCACTTGTTCTTTTCTTTGTTATAGACTATAACCAGGTTATCATTGGCTTTAAAGGAACAGGAACACCCCCCCCCATAAGTGAATGTTTTCTTAACTGTACGACCATTTCATATCTCCATCTTTACAGAATCCAAGAAGGCTGGCAAAGAAGAGGGTTCTTCTTTCTTCTTCATTGTCGTCTTGCTACTGATCACCGGTGCTATTATTGTCGGTACGTAGTTTGTCGTAAATATTCACATTACAAATTTTATACTCAACTTCCAAATACAAAATACAAATAAGAGTCTGTATATTTTTATACCTAAACGTAAATACTTTATAATAATAGTTTATCTTTTAATTTTATGAAAGTCCCTGAATACTTTACAATTATAAAGATTGTTCGCATATTTGAATAGCATAGCAATGTTTACCTTTGTTTCATTAGCGAAATTAAGCAAGGCGAAAGATTAACGCTGAATATTGCATCATATTTCACAATATGACTTTTATAGAAAATTAAAGTTCCGTTGGACCAACTATATAAAAACAGAATTCTGAAGACGGTTCGCCGCTCCCCTACGCAACGAGCAGGGCAAAATCGGAATGTTACACGCCGCGATTGCTGAATAATGTATATAGAATAAATATTATTCTTCTAACATAAGTTTCTTCCATTTAGGAATAATCTTCATCGGTCGCCGTCGTGAGCTTCCCGCTCCACTGGGCAAACTGGTCGGTAGAAAGAATAACTGTGCTAATCAACCTACAGTAGCATTTGAAAATCCAGCATTCGGTAAGCAGACCATATAGATAGACATACATTTTCCTTAGATTTGGAAAAAAACTATAAAACTTCAAAGTTTATTTGAAATAATAAAAATATGTCCAGTCAGATGCCGATATACTCGTTAATTTTTACTAAAACTTATTCGAAACTTCAAAACTAACTGTTTAATATCGATAGGATAAAAATTATAATGTTAGCTCATCCATCAAACTATATCATGGTAACTAATAGTTACTAACTATACTCGGCAAACAGGCCGTGCCGGGTCGGGGAGGGTCGTTGTCAATAAATTTCCAATGGCCGTAGCATACGCCCGTGCGGGTGCCCGAGAAGTTGCGGACGGGCACCCACCCGGGCGTTTCTATGCTACGGCCACAGGCGTCACGGCCCGTCTGGAAATATTCGGGTCTGGACCGTGCCAACTTCTAGTCTGCTAGTAACTTATGTTCTTTTAGTGTCCGGCAACGAAGTTGAGATCCGCGGTCTCGGCTCCAGTCATACTCAATCGGACTGGCAACAACAGGACCTACAGTCGACTGACTCTAACAACGAAACAAACAGAAACGGAATGAGATATTCTAAATTAGACTCCACCGCCTAGACAGAAAACATAATATTGTAGCCAGCTTCTAAACTAAGTTGACGCGGTGTTATATAAACTAGAACCATCGTTCTTGTAAATAAACAAAAAGATCTTCCGTCTACTCAAACGGAAGGCGAATTTCGATCAATTTTCCAGCTTCCTTCAAAATAGTTCAGGTTTTGGCAGGTCTGCTCTGGAGCCGTCCAAGGAGATGAACATATTTCCCTTAAATTTTATAACACCGCACCGAACTTGGTTTAGAAGCAGACTACATTAATAGAATCAAAGAATTTCACATCTCTTGAATACGAGTAGAATACATATTTAACTAACTAACTTATTAAATAATATTTATAGCATTTATAATGTTTATTCCACTATGTTTGATGTTATATTGCATAATCTTGTATTGCGGGATTTAAACGTGGTGAAATCATAAAATAGATGTCCCTATTATTCCGGACTTCGAAGTTTCCGGAATGTTCAGTCTTTGCTCCTGACGCTCCGGGCTATTTTGCAGCTAAACGGGTAAACTGCAGTTTCTATTGTTAATCACGAATATTATCTTGTTTATTCATTATATTGTTATTTATTTTAATCAATAAATATATAAAATTGTTGTCTATCATTTAATTAATATAGTTAAAGTGTTACACGCTTTCGTAGTGTTCAGAAAATACAATTGACTTAGGTAAAGCTATAAAGTTCAAAATATATCTCAAAATCGTTTAAGAACCTGAAGGATCAGTTTCGGCAGTAACAATTTTGGCCCGGACCCAAATATAAAAAGTCCATTCAGTGTCACCTTTTAATTCCCGCCCAAGATTCCCGGTTCTTCCTTCGAGTATCCATCTGACCAGTTGGTTCCTACATAAAATTCAATAAACATTCCCTTAAGAAGAATCGATACCCATAATATTCCTGGTTCCCATGTAAATCATGTATTCTTGTACAAATCGGTTATCTCTTAATCCACAAACTTCTATAGTTCCCATTAGTTTTAAAAGTTTTGTTAGTAGCTAATCTATTAGTAACCAGTTCTACACCCATATTATGCCAGTAAAAGATATTCTAAATATTATTCAGCCACCAAATGATTCTGGTATAATACCGCCTGTAGAGGTATTCTACCGAAGTAGGTTGAACGCATTTTTATGAAATTAAGAATCCTAATTCCAGATTTAGCTATTTTATTCGTATTAGAAAAGGTTTTAAAACGATTACTGTAGGCTATGAGCATGCAGTAATCGTTTTTATTATTTAAAGCTCAAATTTCTCAAGTTTTTGCGAATTTATGCGAGCTCCATAGCTTAAGTTTGTGGTATCAGAAGAAACAGAAGAAACCGGGCAGGGACGAAAATGCCCACCCATATTTAGAATTTGGTGGTCGAGACTGAAAAAGTTAACGAAATGGCCAATATCACTAAAGATTGCTTACCTGCAGGTTTGAAACCTCATCACATCTATGTTCTATGGTTAGCCTCTTCAGCTTCAATTGCAGTGTTTCTGATTGCCCTAATTCAGATAACTTATGTTATAAAGTTAGTTTAACAAAGAATAGAACCTTCTACTATAACTATGCTTTAGGTTTGTTAAACAAGAAAACCTTCGCAGTAACATTTACTTTATGATATCGATGCCACCGGTAGGTCTTTCAAACACGGGTTGCTTAGGGCTTGACAGGGTCAAAAGGATGCTCTCGGCCCAGTTCTCTTGTTTCCGGTTTAACTTCAGCTAATAGATTTAGGTTTTTTTAAATAACTATTGAGGGGGCTTATCTGTCTAATTTGTCGAATTATACTGATTCATACATGTCTATGTCCTCTACCTTATGTACACTAGCGCAAAGCAAAATATAGAAAAGGTGGTTGGTGGTTTTATCATTAAATAAAATTTCATAGTTTTAGGTAACCTGTATCTGTAGTATGATTGGAATGTTCGTACCGAAGTCTGCCGCCTTCCTGTATACTGTTAACGTTTCGTATATAGCTAAGCTAAGCATCGTTACAGTAACCCGTTTAGGTATTATATGCTCTGTCTGTATATGGTTGTCACTCTCATGTATGCAATGTTTGGCAGCAAACGAATTCTCATAAAATATCTGCAGGAGGTTAGAGTTGCGGAGATTTCATACTCCAGTTAGAGGGATTTCGGAAGCAAAACATTTTGGGTTTGGAAACAAAAACAAAAAATCAGCTAAAACAAACCTTTCCAACTGGGGGAAAAGTCGGTTGAATGGATATTCAGTTTTCATTGATTATCGTTACTTCTTCCAGTTTTGTTAAGATTTTGGTTGGAATAATAGCGCACTGAGCTTTCTGAATTCAGACTGTACATTATGCTTATTTCCAGAACGCCATTCCTATCAAGCTGGCCGTTCCGCCTTACTTCACCTGTTTGACATGTCTTCCAGAGTTTAGTAATTCACGGTATGTCTGTTCTATTCCTCAATTATCTGCTTACAGTAACCTGCTTCTTCTTTTAGCAGGAATGTAACCACTATCGAATGTCTTATACTACAAACGGTAATCATTCGAATGGTCTCACAAATTGCCGAAATGGTAGTTTTCTATGAGGAGGAAAATCGGAATCATGTGTGAGTTGAATAGTAGAGAATGGAAGCGAAAACCGAAAGACTTGAAGTATGTTTGAGATCCGAGTGACCGGAGCTTACAGTAGAGGTAGGGTAGTTCTTAGCCTATCTGCAATAATACGGATCAAATTATTTTCAATCGTTTATAGACAGGTTCTACGTTTATAGTCGAGTTTTAACGGTCCTGATTAGGGGTTATTCGGATTCTTATTAGACTTATTGTTAGTATCTATTAAAGTTTCTTCTCCATTACAAACGGAATCGGTCTACTTTCAATGTTCACGGCCTTCTACTTTGTCTATGTGATGATTGATCTTGGAAAGGTAACAATCTGTCTGTCATCTCTAGCTACAGTAACATCCTTTTCTCTTCAGGAACGTCTTGCTCCATACAATTTCTCAGTCATGTTCCGACTTCACGATCTAGCCCAATCACTTTGCTCTATTCAGAAGTTTGGCTCCGATATTTTGATCAAAATGGGCTTTATCACCGGTTCTGACTTTTTGCCCGCCACCAGCACAGCCATGTGTACGTTTTAGAGCTGGGGACAGTGCGGATACTATGATTTCGTTAACTAACTTCGAAGAGTGTGCCAGATTGCATTTGCATGCCAATTGATGGTCCCATTTATTATAGAAAACAATAGATTTGTAAACATATTCTTCAAATAGATGTGTGGTTATCTTGATCTGCATAAGAATTTAAACTTTTATATATGTTGCCAGGCAATCGGGTTTGCTAAGTTGGCTGTTGATGTCTAAAACGGACTACACTTCACAAAACCAGTTAACTCACTTTTTTCAGTTTATTTCAACTTTCTTCTCTGTGTCGAGATGTTGGTTCTGAATTGTTTAGCGCTCTATCTGCTTCGCCCATCGCAGACAATACTCTTTGACAGTGTGGAGGAAAGCGCTACGGATGATAATGGTGTATGTTAGAAGACAATATTAATACAGTAAAAATAATAAATGATGGAATTCTAATATATAAGTTATTATTTAGCATTAACGGCACCTTTCAATCCCTTTTAGCTATTACCGGGAATGACAACTTCAATAGAACAGGAACGATTTCTAGATCAAAATACGGATAACAGGTATAACGGCAGTGTAATTGCAAAAGTAAGATGACATATTTAGAAACGAGGCATCATCACACAATTCGCATAAGACAACAAAGAAAACGGAGAATCTATCACACGAGCCTTTGGCAACAATCCCGACTATTCAGACACCATTCACAACTCTGCCAATAACCCCTGATTGGAGAAGGGAAGCCAGCAAGCCACCGAGAAGGTAGGTTAAAACTAGAACGTATAAGAAAAATTGACGGAAATTACCCGTAACGAATTCAGCGAGAATGCAAGTGGTAGTTACATTGGGGAAGCAGAAATAGATAAAGACACCACAATCACTTTTCTAAACTTAGCCAATTTAGAAGCCAGGAATACAGTCCCCTACCCAAAAACGAATCTAAAGAAGCAATTAGACAATAGATAGGATTGTTTCGAAGTCAGAGAGTAATAATCAATTTCCATAATGCTATAGTTAATTTTCAAGAATAAATCGATGTGATACCCCTTTCTTATTTTGAGTACATATATTATATTGAGAAACTGGTTATCATTCAGCATAATTTATTTAAAAAGATATATAAAAATTTACAAAAGGCAAATTTAACTTACAATCATGCGGAACTAAAAATTGTACTTCTTGAGGTTTCTGTCGAAGTAATAGCCAGAGTGCTGCATGGTCAGCTTCTCAATAGAGGTGTACAGAGCATTGGCGGACTCCTCAGCCTATAAATAATTGTCTGTGAAGGCTGCCAGAAGTAAGATACAGTGATTACACAGGAATGGAAAATAAAACGGGTCATACCGTAATTTGTCCGTTTGGACCTCCCATGTCAGTCTGAACCCATCCTGGACAAAACTGTGTAACAATGATGCCGTCCCTTTCAAGATCCTTAGCCATACACATTCCAGCTTGATTCAGAGCAGCCTATATGTCAACGTAACAATCACCAGGAGGAGAGAAAATACCTTGCTGACTTTGTATGCCATTGCACCAGTAGCACCGGAACCATCGGTATTTTGTGCGATGGAGGCCCACATACTAGATATGTTCACTATTTTCGGAGTAGATGATTTTCGTAACAGAGATAAGAAAAACTAGATGAGGACAATTGCGCTACACCAAACTTATTAAACAATACCTGGCTTGTAATCACAGGCCCTGTGGTATTCACATTCAGACAACGGTTGAAGGAATCCCTGTCAATATCTCCATTGGTGGAATAATTAACCATCAAGCCGGCGTTGTTGATTAGAATATCTAATCCACTATCTCCGAGTACAGAATTCACCTACGACAGAATATGCAGATGATATGTATTAGAACGTGCAATGAACCTCTGTGAATGCACTTCGAAGAGAAGCATCGCTCTCAACATCCAACTTCACAATTGTCAGACGGTGG
This sequence comes from Phasmarhabditis papillosa, assembly GCA_034691345.1. Taxonomy (NCBI): domain Eukaryota; kingdom Metazoa; phylum Nematoda; class Chromadorea; order Rhabditida; family Rhabditidae; genus Pellioditis; species Pellioditis papillosa. The sequence goes on from JAQGAV010000484.1 coordinate 18,518, forward strand.
TCCGATATCTCTGCTAGTGCCTAAAGCAACCCTTAGATAGTTGTATAGGTGTTGAACGGAAATCAAGAACGTTGATTCCAAACAGCGACTGATGAAACTTTCGGAAGAAAAAAAGCAAAAATGTCAAGAATCACCTGAGACTTATCCGGGTTCCGAACTCCAGCAAATACGTACTTCACCCTATCAGACTGCAAAAATCGCTTGACCAATCCCAGACCAATACCCCTATTTGAACCGGTTATAAGTACAGACATGGCACTTATCTGAATACTAAAGAACAAAAAATAAACAACAATTTAAACCCAAAATATGAGCTAGACAAACACAAATGACCGAAACTACAAGGTTAACGGCAATCATTTAAGAACATAATAATAGTAATAACATTCTACAGACAAGTGAAGATCTTTGCTGGGAGGAATTCAGGATTTTTCTACTCGATCACATCACCCTTTGCCCCAAGACGTTGAGGATCTTGGCTGGGATAATAGATTCCGTAACTTCCTTGTGTGCCTAAAGAATACATCATTCGCGTTGTTGCATTAGAAAATCACCTTGTTGTGGTCGTGCTACACGTGGAACAACCATAGCTGCCGGGGGTGCAGGAGGAACAGGGGGAAGAGGAATTGATACAGCGTCAAACCTGCCTCGTTTGGTTGAAGGCGCCAGATCATCCGGTACTGGGCAAACTGCATGGTAAATGTTACTTAGTATATATAAAAAGCGAACTAACGATTGGGTAGTAGTGGAACCGGATTAATGGGACGATCGACAGTATCAATTGTCTTAGCTTGTGGCTGTCCCCATCTGATAGCAATGAGTCTTCCCTAAATATCAACTTTAAAGCATAAACAAAAATACACTACTTTAAGATACAACTTCTTGAATGATCTTTCAGCAGCTAACTCTGCGGATGCACGAGTTGTGAACGTGATGAATGCTCGGCCTTCTAACATTCGCAGACTTCTAATATCTCCATACTGATAGAAATAATCTCTGTAAATACAAACAATAGCGAAACAACTAATTAACAACTAACTTGATATCTTTTTCAGAGATAACACCGGCTGATCCCAGATTACCCAGGAAAAGAGTAGTGACAGTATTATCAGATGGAGGTTCCAGAGTAGGCAAAGCCTTAACCGATTATAAAATAACATCAGCAAGCAGCTAAACCTTTGATCTGTTCAACAACTTTTCAGCAACGGGATCGTTTGTTCCATAATATCGGTCCTTGATGTTTTGATTGCTCAGTGGATCGTCAGGATCTGATGGCTTTTCATGTCTAAAAATTGTAGTTAAAACAGAAGAGAGCCCATTTCTACCTGTATGGACATTCTTCACCTCTTTTACATTCTCCTTTAACAAAGAAAGAGCAAATGTGAGGAGCATTACGTTTATAATAAGGCTGAGTGCGGGCCATTCTGCGAAGCATGTCATGCCCAGCCGAACTTCCAGGCAGGGCCAGGGCTCCAGCAGGAGTGGTTCCATCCCCATCAGCTAATGCTCTGAAAATGAATTATCCGAGAGAAAATATTTAATCGAACCTTTCAACGTTCTGTAAGTAAAAGTCCCGATTAGCTCCTTGCTTAGGAATATTATCAGGAATATTTAATGCATGATCCCTGACTTGTACCGGAAGCCCTAAATTTACAAATAGAATAAAACATGCTGTTTACAAACCATATTCTAAGTCGAACATGCAAGTCTGACAAACATTCTTCACTTTGGCACAGGTTTGACAGAGCTCAGTATTCTTGTATCGAGCTCCTTTTCCGGGTTGCCAACGAAATGTGGTGAACGGACGCTCACAGATTTTGCATTCCTTTCCATGTTTATCTTTCATCTAATAACATAAATATTAGATGATATAAACAACTTTTCTACCATTCGTAAATATGGGTTATCACCCAAACATGTTTCACACAAAATAGGAAAGTCCGAGTCTTCCCAATTTTTTCGATTGTATTGTGAATATGACGATTTTGACATCGACATCTTGGCCTGAAAGAATGTTGCATAACATAAAACATATTTAAAAAAAGTATCGATGACCACTAAGCACAGAGTTTGAAAAATAAATATTACAGATAAAAATATTTAATGATAACAAGAGAAAAAACAATAACAAATAAAGCAATCACAGTGTTCCTAATATGCTGCGCAAACAGTTCTCCAAGTCATCCAATCTGACATCCTGAATATAAAATGAATTTTACAGGTGAAACCGACTATTCAACCTTTTCTTCTCTGGTTTTCACAATTCTAATCTTGACTACGCCTTCCTGTAATTCCCGTTCGCCGATAATCATCATCAGAGGGATTTGTCTCTCTTCACAATATTGAATCTGTGTCAAAAGCTTAGGATTACTCTTGAACATTAGCTCTGCCTAAATGTAGAAGTAGAAAAGTTTTTGTTATTAAGAGTACCTTAAATCCTTGGCCCCAAAGGGTGTTGCAAAGTCGCATACGTTCCTTCAGCAAGTTTTTCTGTGCAGAAGCAACAAAAATCTCGGTACCCACAGTTCTGATGATGTTGTTTTCAATCTAAATATTGTATTTAGAAAACTACTACAAGTAATAGAAAAACCTGATGCTTTGCCTCCATAATAGCAAACAATCGTTCAATTCCGAATGAGACACCACAGCATGGAACATCAGTTTTGGTTTTGGCAAAACCAGAAACTAACTTATCATACCTGTGAGAATATATTATACCTGGCGAATAAATGCACACTACCTTCCACCAGCGGCTACGGACCCTACACCGACAGGTAGCCCAGATTGATTGTCGTCGCCATTTTCGATTTTCACATCTTCAAGTGCTTCTAGAACCAGAAAAAACATTGCGCTATACAATTAGAAATAATACTTGGAATAACGGCTTCGTAGATGGCTCCGGTATAATAATCCAACCCTCTAGCAAGAGATGGATCGAATCTTGCAGATGAGACGCCGTAAATATCAAGATGTTCAAATAGGACCTAGATTCCAAATATAATTAGCTTTGGTAATTGTTAATACCTTCAACTCATCTACTCCTTGGGAGAATTTCTTGTTAGCAGCGAGCTCAGGAATTTGCATCATTTCATCGAGTAGAGCACTGCTATCCATATCTGGGTTGAACTCTGAACAGCGGGATTACAAAATATCGTTGTGCGTCTTCAATACCTCTGAATCGTACAAAAGTACCTAGTTTGTCAGCACACTCACTTGGTAATCCTTTATCATTTATTAATTCGTTTCGTACCTGTTGAAATGAATTTACGCATTAAATAGAAACTGCTCACCTCTTCCCAGGGTTGTTTATCCAATTTATCAATAGAGGAGCATACAGTCTTGAATTGATCGCTAGAGGCCCCACTGACCTCGAACATTCCATCGAGGAGCGATCTGTGGTTAAGCTATAACAACAGGGTCAGACTATCTTATTTATCGGCACTACCTTTACGAAGAATTCACCAATTTCTAGTGCACTAAGAACTTCATCCACAATCTTTAAACATTCGGCTTCTGGTAACATCAAATCGTAGCTGCCCGCAATATCAAAATCCTAATAGAAGTCCAATTCATATATATATGAATATCACACTCACACATTGATAGAACTCTCTGTATCTCCCTCTTGTCATAACAGGCTGATCACGACGATAAACCTTAGCGATATGGTATCGCTTGATGTTGGTGACTTTGTTCATAGCTAGGTAACGAGCAAATGGAACCTGAATTACTATGTTCAAATCACAGGTAAATGAATACAAACCGTTAAATCATATCTCATAGAAAGCAGCTCTCCTCCCTGATTTTCCAAATCGTATACCAACTTTCCTCCTTCTTCTCCATACTTGTTCATGAGAACCTTAACGTTCCTCGTTGTAAAAGCATACAAAATCGTACTAACCTCTTTCAACTCAAACACTGGTGTATCAATTGTCTCTGCTCCGTGGCGCTTGAAGGAATCGGTAACTATTTTGAAAACCGATTCACGTACTGCCATGGCTTTCGGACCATAATCCCGGGTACCTTGATATGAATAATTAGTAAATATTTCAAAACAAACAAACCTTTGGCTGTTTTAAGTACAAATTTTCCAGATGGGGCATCGACTCCTAATAATTTCTTCTTCTCCAATAAAATAGCCACCTTCTCTTTGATCTGAAAAATGTGAAAATTTTCCATTGAAAATAATCGTAGTGGTGAACTCCATATGAAACCTCAATCCACTATATGTAACATATGAAGTTGACCAACCCTTTTTCCAGAGCGATGACTATACGGAAGGCGCTTATGTCCATTTAAAATTGTTTTTGCACAATTGAGAACATGTGACGTAAACATAATGTCATCTAATAACGAGTGAGATTTCACTATAAAGTGATTTTTAAGTATAAAATAAAGCGTATAAAAAAAAATAGTATAATAAAATCTACCAAGGAGCTTTCAGCCTTAGAGGCTTTGAGCTGTCTGATTTCTTCTCCCAACGCGGCGATTTCTTCGTTAAGCGGAATATCAGGCATGCTAAAGATAATCTGTATATTATCATATATATTTCACCAATCAGATCAATAACATTGTTATACCAGCATGTAATAATAAAATAAGTATACAAATTAACGTAATATTTGTTTTCGAAACAAACATTTTCGAAAGGATAAAATGACGGAAAATGACGCAATGGCCACCCTGCGTTTAATCGTAAACGTGTGCGTTTTCTTTGGCGCGTCAGAGACGCAGGATTGCGGGAGACCCAACTTTGAATAACAATCAATGTCGACTTTTCAGTCTTTTGTATTGCGGGCTTATACCTCATCAATGTTGTTGCCAGCGTTAATCATTATTTATGTTGCTACGGGGTTTTCCGTTTTGCAAAGACGCCGTGTATTGCTTTTCGTATATATAACTTGACCAGACAGAGTAGCTATCCTAAGAAAAATATAACCTGTCTTGTACCTTTTTAGATTATTCGTTATATGTTTTTTCCGTCGGCGTATTTACGGTCGTTTTGCCATCTCGCAGTTCTTTATCTGTTTTCGGGAAATCAATATTGCACGAGACTTGTCGCGCATGTTCAAATTTGTTCTATATTGAGTTGCCCACATGTTTTTTCAATTTGTTTGTATGTTATATTCTGCCATTAATGTTTTCATTTCAGATCATGTCTGACGCTCCCGCTGAAACCGTAGTAGCTGCTCCCCAGGAAGAAATCCCAGCATCTGAAGCTATGGATGCTTCTGATTCAGCTGCACCAGCTGAAGTTGCTCCCGCTGAACAGGTTGAAGCAGCACCAACGAAGCCTTCTGAACCAGAGGCAGTGTCTAGTGCACCTGCAGCCGCAGCCACTCCTACTTCTGGTGGTACCCCTGCTGGTGGAGCATCCAGAGCTCCCGCCATCCCAACACGTCAATATCTTGATCAAACCGTCGTACCAATTCTTCTTCAAGGACTCGGAGCTGTTGCCAAAGAAAGACCAGAGAATCCCATCGAGTACCTTGCTAATTTCCTGCTGAGGGAGAAGGATCGTTTCGCCAATCAACACCTTTCTTCTGTTGCCGCAACAACTGATTAATTTTAAGTTATATGTGTGATCGATCATAATTTAAACATGTATAATCTCGTTCCTTTAATTTGTTACTTTGTGTGCGGCTTTTATGCAATAAATTTACAGATGCGATCCGTGTCCAGTGGGGATAAACGAATTGAAAGGGTTACGCATGATTTCATACCGTCTGAGTTTGGCCTGGGTGATGACTTTTTGCTTACAAACTACACTAAGAAGAAGGGTTGTGGATGTAAGGTTCCCAGAGATGTGAGTGCTTCTTCTGGTCTGTTATAACTTTTTAACATTGTTCTAGACACTTCTTGAGTTGTTGAAAACGTTTGGCGAACACAATCCTGTTGAAAATGGAGCTGTAGGTTGGAGTTTTTCTTGTGGCTGCTTGTAATTTATTCTAAAGGTATTGGACTTGATAGTTGTGTTGTTCCTCTTCGACATAAAGGGCTCAATCTGGTACAAACAACAGATTTCTTCTATCCTCTGATTGACGATCCGTATATAATGGTCGGTTTAGCTGCTTTCTCTAATAATCGATATCTATAGGGAAGAATAACTTGTGCAAATGTGTTGAGTGACTTATATGCCATGGGTGTGACTGATTGTGATAATATGCTGATGCTCTTAGGAGTCAGTGTTGATTTAGATGCAAAATATAGGGATATTGTGCTTACCTTGTTTATGGAAGGTTTCAAGGTAATTTGCGGGTTACAATCGGGGCTGCGCGCATCTGGATCCCTATATTTTCTAAGATCCAGCACTTTTCGAAAGCATCTGGATCCGCTAAAGGAAACGTTCAGATGCATATCCGTCAGACCAAAAAATAGAGATCCGCCTAGCCCTTGCTACAAATAACAAATTATCAACTATCTAGGACGCAGCTGATATAGCGGGAACCAAAGTTCGCGGGGGACAAACTGTTACTTGTCCATGGCTTCTTCTTGGTGGTGTTGCTACTAGTGTAGTTCTAGACACAGAAGTGATCCAAGTTGACAGGGCAGAGCCTGGAAATATTTTGGTTCTAACTAAGCCTCTTGGTGGTCAGGTACGAATTTGCCCTTGTTCAACAACTTACATTCTAATATATAGGTAGCTGTAAATTCTTCCGAGTGGTTAATGACTAAAAATGGGAGAGTTGCAGAATTGGAGTTAGATGAATCCAAAATCAAACGAGCTTTTAAGCAAGCAAAAGAGCAGATGAGCCGTTTGAACCGGTTTGTTCTTACTCATTTGTTCAATTTGTATTTTATTTTAGTAATGCCGCTCGTTTGTTGCACAAATATGCTGCTAAGGGTTCTACTGATGTAACTGGTTTCGGCATTCTCGGTATTTATTTTGTATAATCTTGTATTTACTAGTCTTTCTCAGGTCATGCTGACAATCTAGCCCGTGCTCAACAGAATCCTGTGCAATTTGTGATTGATGTTCTTCCAATCATCGAATATATGGACGTAATTTCTAAGAAGATGTCAAATGGAAATGGCTTCAATCTCTTTGGTGGTACGTCAGCCGAAACCAGCGGAGGTCTTCTTGTTGTACTCGCAGAAGAAAATGCGCAGGTTTGTTTCTTTGATTTTTAACTTCGGTATTTCTAAATTCTCATTAACGTACCGTTTTTCTATAAGGAGCATTGCGTAAATTTCCGGTTACCGTTGAAATAAATATTTACTGAGTGACTCACACTGACGAAATCATTTTTTTTTTCAGAAGTACATTGATGAAATAATGGAACTCGATGGCTGCCCTGCCTGGATAATTGGGCGTGTTGAGAATGCCTCCGATAATTGTAGAAAAGCGATTATATCTGAGAATTTCAGTGTGATCAGCGTTCCCTCTCCCCTTTGTTAATTGTATATAGTATAATTTAAGTAAACTTTTTTATTAGTTTATCTATTTGTTTTATGTTGTTTTCGTTCTTAGATATCTTAGTCTTGTGCAATCGTATATTAAACAAATTAACGTTTTAGAGGATGCATTTTGTCAAAAAAGTCCCTACAACTGAAGAAGAAAGACTCGTTAGAGAAAAAGAGCAGAATGCAAAATTAACTGCTTTTTGCCGAATACGGGATAACATATTCCAGTTAAGAAGTGATGGTAAGGATAGTTTGTCTCTGTCATAACTTTTGTTCATCATTCAGGAATTCTTGGTGATGAAATTTTGCAGCTCACCAGTCAGATTCTGAGGAAACAACCGGACATTTATACTTTCTGGACCATTCGACGATCGGCAATCGAAAACAAGATGAATGCATTGAAAGATTCAGTGAGTGTGTAGCAATATACTTTTCATTTTGTCTCTTGCAGGCCAATAATAACAGTGATTCGGATACACTAGAGTCTATATTGGATGAAGAATTGCTTCTAACACAAGCATGCTTAGAGGTAAGCCAGTAATTGTAGTATCAGAAAAATTGTGCATTCCAGAATAGTCCCAAATCATACTCTACTTGGTTTCAACGTAGTTGGGCATTGCAATTACACACGAGCCCCAACTTCAAGAAAGAATTGCAGTTATGTTCCAACGCTTTGAAACTTGATTGCAGGTAATGCAGTTTTTTCTCGTATTTTCATCGTTTTGCTAAGGAACTTTCATTGCTGGGATCATCGTCGTATCGTTGCCAAGCTAGCTAAATTACCAGATGACGAAGAACTTGAGTTAGTTAGAACTCGTTGCTCATGCTAACCAATTTTTTTGCAGGTTCTCTAATAAACTCATTGGTGAGAATTTTTCCAACTATTCCGCCTGGCACTATCGCTCATGTCTCCTTAGTCGGACTCACAGTAGCGAGACAGGAGAAGTACAGCTAAGCGAAGAAACGCTAGCTATTGAACTAGATGTAAGTTAATTAAATGTTTTACCTTAAACTTTATTAAGCAGTTTTAATTAGCTCATTTTATTTATAGAAAGTAACCAATGCTTTCTTCACTGATCCACAAGACCAGAGTGCTTGGGTATACACAAAGTGGCTATTGGATACAGGCTCTGAAAAAAATTGCTGTATGTTTACCTGTTCTACTTCTAATTGAGCTAGTTTAGTGAGAGCTGATTCACATTTTCCTGCCGTCCCTTTATCAGTTACTTACAACGGGAAATGGTCCACTGTCGTAATGTCGCGAGCTTGCTCGATAAATGTCCTACTGACTTTTGTAGCGGATGATGATTCATCACTCTGGAAACCAGTAAGTGAAATATTAACGTGGATTCTAATTTTTTCGGATTTTCAGGTTTCAATGCTTTCTTGCAAGCCAAAAGCAGCGCAAATTTGGTTGTATTTGTCCACCATTCCCGTGAACTACCGAATTTCTATTGAACATGATCTCAAAAGCGTTTCCGAAGCACACTATGCGAATAAGGTGGTTTACTCAATTTATTTTAATAAATACTTACTATTAACTTTATAGGATCTATTCTATAAAGCCTATGGTCTGGTTACTCGCCCTGTATCAAAACCAATAACAAAATTCCTCGCCAACTTCAAGGAATTGATGTCTGTCGAAAAGAACAATGGGGTAATTTTTTAAACTACTAAGGTGGTTCTTACTTATTCGATTTCAGTGGGTCCTATATATGTACACGCTGTTTTTGATGGAGATCACTCCCATAGAAAGTAATGATGAAATTATGAGCAATCTCAAATCCTTGGCAAATACTCTGGATGTCCAGCGAAAAATGGTAACCTTTCTGTTAGATCTAAGTAATATATTCCTTTTATTTCAGGTTTACGAATCATTGATTTCACGTCAAACGATTCAATTTGATTTGGTAAAAGGATCAGACGGCGATCGACTACTGGATAACATACTTACCGGTAAATCAGTAGCTATTGCTTTGAGAAATCGTGGACTCTGTAGGTACGGGCTTATCAATCTTATAATATTTATACATCTTTATTTTTCAGTCTCACCAGCCTGGAGCTTTTGGCTGGATTCGTAACTGATTTGGATGTGTCCGGGAATAGATTGAGTGACATAGATTCCATTCTACTCCCAAATCTAACATCATTGACTGTAAACGAGAATCCTTTGAGAAGGTATATATCAGGTAGTATAAGTGTATTTTTTGTTTTCAGGTTCCCCACTGATCTACCGTTCCAAGGATTGACGTTCCTATCCGCTGCGTCCACTGCAATGAGCTCTTATGAGGACATCCCCGGAGTTCTGGAGCTGAAAGAACTGGATCGTTTCCTTTTCTGCGAGACACCCTTAGTGGAACAATCAAAAGAGATTGCAAATCATTTGCCCAACTGTCGTCTTATTCCATATTGGCTGTGATATACTTCTTTTTACATGTATATAATTTGTATTAGTTTAATAAACATATCATCAGGTTCATTGTTCATTTGCATAGTTTACATTAGATAAGGCCATACAAATTTATAGATAGAGATGTTCTTATCTTAGTCCTAGCTGTCACTGAATTACTCGTGGGGCGTCTCTTTCAAAATCGTCCTGGCTAGTGTGAACTGCTCGTGTTGTTTTTCTCGAGTTGTTCAATATTATATTATTACAGTCAATTATAGTGATCATTTACTTTCTTTCAGATATGCTAGTACTGCTGCTGTTTAATTTATTCATATACTCTTTGGGTATTGATGAGACGAACAGGGTTGACTGTTTCCCTGAACCTGGTGCAAGCCAATCAGCCTGTTTTGCCCGAGGTTGTATATGGCAAGAGGCTTCCAGTGTAAGCTATAAATCTCCATACAATTTTAAAAGTATTTGGGTCACCCACAAATCCATATTTGGATTGGGAAAGTCTGTCTATTCTAAATCATCCCATTATAGAGTGCTCCTATCGGAACACCTTGGTGTTTCTACCCCCGTGAATCTGGATTCAAGATTCTTCAACAGTCCACAAATTACTACCAATTGATTGAAGGTTACTTCGCCACTTCTGAGTTGAATATTTCTTACTTTAGGCTTCGCAAATCCCTATTCCCCAAACATTTCCCCTATTGACTTTAGAATCAGCAATATTGGCAGCACGCTGACTATATCCATTGGAACCAGCTCAAGGTAGATTAGCGAATACAACCACGACTCTATCTTTTCGTTCTTTCGAAACCACTTCGAATAGATCTTTAACAAAAAAAGAAAATTCATATCGCAGCTGCAAAATTCTGTGGAATGGCAATAAAAGTTCCGATAGTAAGGCAACACCTAACATTAAGAACTAATTGCTCTAACACATGTGATATTTTTGCAATTAGAAGGCTATTTTCGCATAAAATAAGCACGCTACTTTCACATGCGCAAGTGTTTCTTTCCCTTATCTTAAAATTCGTGTGAGAGAAGTCTTCACAGACAAAACTAACCAAAGCAATTATAGATATGTGCCTCCGGTCAATTTCCCTAAGAACCCCACCACATCGAGCGATTCGTTGATCTTTGAAGCCACCACCGTACCGAATACGGATTACTTTGCATTCCGAGTAAAACGACAGTCTACTTCGACCCACATATGGGACACTACTATCGGTAAGGAAGCAAACCAGGATTAAGGCAGTGGACTTGGAGTGCTGCAGAAATAAATGGTCCGGTCCAGAGAACGGGCCCGCCGGGGGTAGGAATTTAAAGCCGGGCCGAAAGTTTCCTAACCGAAGTCTAGGTAGGAGTACATGTTTTGGCTATTTTACCATATTCACATAGTAACTATTCAGGTTTAACGATAAGAACAAATTTCTTTCAAATTATTCTTAAATTACACCTGTTTTTAAAAAAAATGATCCTTGACGGGAGAATCTATCTCGGCAACGGGCCGAAATTGAACGTTTCGGCCCGTGCCGCTGGTACCTAGAAATCAAGGGAAAAGACCGTACGTAGCAGTTTCCGTATTCCCGGTTATGGTTAAGCTACACTTGAAAACATAATGCACAACTAGCCAGCCAGCCAATTGACTTTTAACATAGCTTGTTATTTAAAAAAGGGATACTTTGAAATAATTTTAATCAAATCAAGATGAGTTCATTTTATCAGACTATTAACGGCTTCAGGTGGACTTCAGTTCTCGAACTCCTACATACAAATTGCAACTTTCCTACCTTCGAAGAACCTTTTCGGATTCGGAGATCATGTTCACCATAAGCTTAAGGTATTTTAAGAGTAGAACACATGAAGACAGTTATGAATGAAAAGTCAGAACTCTAACAACAGATTATGTATGAGCCGTAGAATAGCATTCTAGCATGTCCCTTGTAGTAGTAGGCATTATCCATACTCCACGGCGTTCCCGGTCAGTCATCTAGACAAAATTTGCCGTCGACCCGGCCCAAGTTTTACGTTGTCTGGTACTAACCATCTCTTTCAGCATGATCTCTCTCGCTACACTGTATGGCCCATGTTTGCTCGTGATATTGCTCCAGACTCCCAGTCCGCCCTTAGCACTCAGAATCTATATGGAGTACATCCCTTCTACATGGGTAAGCTAACGCTCAGCACTGAGAGGATGATAACATATCCCAAATTGAATGATCCGTACTCAATTCGGTACCGCTGTGTTCTGGAGCTTGACATTATTCCACAACGGTCCTATCCTAGAGCTATAGAGGCGCCAACTTGAAATCCTGGGGTGGTTCCTTTCAATCAACTATTACATAAATATGTACTTTTTTCTTTTAGTAATGGAGAATGACGGTAACGCTCACGGAGTGCTCATCCTAAACAGTAATGCCCAGGTGCTAATAATAATAATTTGAGAATTACTGTATTTTTCAGGAAGTAGAAACAGGACCCGGACCACACTTGATTTATCGTACCATTGGCGGTCAAATTGATCTGGCCTTCTTCCCGGGCCCCCTGCCGGAGCAGGTCATTCAACAATATCTGCAGCATATTGGTACTCCCTTCCTACCAGCCTACTGGGCACTTGGATTCCAGGTTTGTTATAGCAAAATACGGATGTCTATATCAAGATATTAAAGTTATTGAAGTAAATAATTTAAATATAGAAAAAATAATTAATGATTTCGGAAGTTTTCCCCTGAAACGGTATCGATATACTTATTTTAACTTTTTAGCTTTGCCGTTGGGGCTACAAAAACCTAACAGATATGCAGAATGTGGTAGCTCGAGTACAGGCTGCAGGCATTCCCTTAGATGTACCTTATGCAGATATTGACTACATGAATCATGATGAGGATTTCACCGAGGGAGATGTAAGTTGTGTTGAGGCGCTTTGTTACTAATTTGCGCTCTTTCTTAAGCCAAGAACTGCCGAATATGCAGGCCTAAGCAAACCCTCGGGATGGACCCATTTTTTTAACGGCCGGTACGGACTGACTCAGCCAGTTGGGACAGAAAAAGTGTTGGCTGCCAATTGTCTGGAAATCGCGGGCCGGCCCGTACGCAGCACCCCGAATATATACTTGATTACACTAACCAGTGTTGTGTGGAAAAGCATTTCCTTTGTCACTAGTTTCTTTCCTGTCTTATCGTTTAAAAATTCTGAAACTCGAAACCTAACCAATCACCAATAACAGAACATAATTGGACAAAATTAAAGTAAGCATATCAACTAAAGAATTAAAAACCAAAATTGTTTGTTTGCTGAAAGCTTCCTATACATATTTGTCTTACAAGGGCTTCACATATACAAGACAGTGTCCCTTTTTCAATCTAATCGCTTTCAGGGATGGTTAGGCTTTGGCGACTATGTGAACCAAATGCACGCACAGGGTCTTCACTTCATTCTCATCTTTGATCCAGCCATTGAAGTAGACTATGGCAGCTTCCAGAGAGCTATGACTGCGGTAGGTTAGAAACAGATAACTAAATTATTATAAACAATAGCTAAGATGAGCTAGTCGTTCAAAAACCTATTAAATAAGCCTGTGAACTTGGTCTGAGGCCGTATGCATGGAAAACCATTTCATTTCCCACGGGAAACGCGTTTCCCGCGAAACTTGTTTCCCGTATGCATGGCGCTTGGGAAACGTTTCCCACGGGAAACGGTTCATTTCCCGTGAAATAACGAATTTTTTAATAGTTTTGGCACATCTTAGTCATTTTCTC
>JAQGAV010000485.1:0-32062 GCA_034691345.1 Phasmarhabditis papillosa
GTCAAAGAATTCTAAGCTATAATTGATTTTAGATATAGCAAAAAAGTTAACTTTTCATAATTTTACACCCAGAAAACTATTTGCGTGATCACAATACTGTATTGCCAAAAACCCATGTCTAGGTACCTTTAAATGCATTTTCCTAATTCAATTCTATATTTATAAAGTAAACCCTTATGTATCACGCATATCAAAAACAACCAAGTGCGAAATTCAAAATATACGCACGTATCACGCTAAAGTGGCATCTTATTAGGGTATAGAATATGAAAAAATCCGTATTATTCACTACTATTAATTATTTTTTATATTTTTCATTCATTATTTTAAAATTCTTTTACTTTCTAAATTATAGTTTTAAGATTTTATATAAATCATTTTTAGAAATGCCTAAACTTCAATCCAACCGTCCCTTGACAAAGAAGCCTTTAATGTCGAGAATTCAACACAAAGCGGTTATTAAAGGACTAAAGACAGAGAAATATGTAAGTTATTAAAGGTATTTTTAAAAAGATTGTTTATCCATATTTATCGATACACGAGATCACAGATATTTGGAGGATGAAGTGAGCCGAAGTGATCATAGGGAGCAAGGACTCCCTATCACAGCACCTGGGGAGCGGAGGCGGGAGATCAGAAATTTGCAAGAATTCTTTCTTCTGGCCCAATCCGCCCTTTTATAAATTATTTTCTAATAGCAAAAAAGGCCGAAATATAATAATATTGATTGTTTTTAGTTGAACGCAATGTTAACATATCTATGTGTTCACAAAATGGATTTAAATTTAGTCGAAGAAGTCTCACAGATTGAAAATTCTTTGTTAGAGTAAGTAATGATTTATATATTAACTAAAAACTTAGAAAAACTATTTATTTCACAACTTTTATATATTTTCACAATTTCTCAAACTGTTTCTTAGATATTCAAGATATTTATTCTTTTTCAGTTTGTATTGTCATAAGAAGTATGGTTACATAGCCGAATGGATCTATCGTCAGTGGCGAAATTCCACAGATTCTGAAAATGAAAAACTAAATCCAATAAAGATGCACAATGTTTCAGCTAAAGTAGATGATGATTATACGGTAAGTCTAATACTCCAATGGATAAACTTAAAAGAGGGTGTTGCGTTCAAAGTAAGCTAAAAACTACTTATCTTTTATATTACTGGGCTTTTTTCTAAATAAACAATGGCCGTATACTTTTTTTATTAATAAAAATCAGAACAATATTATAAATTTCAATTAAATAAGTATATTTTATTACATTTTTGTTTAGCTCCCTCGTTTTGACGAGAAGTCAGTTAGTATTCGTGTGTATCACTTCAAGAGAATGTTACGAGAAAAATATAAGAAAAATCCAGAAGAATATAAAAGAGAAAAAACAATAGGAAATAAGGTAAATTGTTTAATACATGTTAAAAGCAAATTACATAATTGCTACTCATAAAGGTATAACTTAAGATGTATAAAGGAAGTTTCTGAGTTTTCATGTAGATTTATATCTATTTTGACTACAATCTATTTGTAACATTTTCATTCATTTCTTATCTTTGAAAGTATTTGAAAGTATTAGAACTGAAATACCAACACAATTTCCCTTATGATAAATTTTGTTCAGGTAAATGAAGTGAATACAGAACGACGTGGTATTAAGAGAAAGCTAGTTGATGAATAATACTTGGTATTAGCTAATATTATATTATATTTTGTATATACTAATAAACTCTTTTCTCTGTATTCTGTTTTTGATTTGTTGTCTTCGGATAAAAGGAATAGTTGGTTATTGTGAGGAATGGAATGAAACAGTGGCAGTTAATGCTAAAAAGAGACCATTCCGAGGTGGGTGTGGGTGCCATTGGGTTAGCAGATCCATATTGGATATGGTTGCAGTCGTCCTACGTGTAGACCATAAAGTACAGCGGGATAGCGCGAAGTCTGTCACCTGTTGGAGCAGTGTGGGTAAAATAGCAGGTTATTCTGATTCACACAAGTCGGCGAAGTATTTGAAAGGCTAATTGTAGCCTTAACGTCCAGCACTATTCTCTCTGTCCATATTTGTAACTTTGTTGGCTCACCTTACTTATTTTAGCTGATTAATTTAGTCAATTGCCATTTTACATTGAATGTACTAGGAAACTCAGGATTAAAATGGAAATTTCTGAATACGGTTTTGAAAGTAGTCTGGAAAAATAAAAATGACCTACATGTATTTACTTTCATTCCGAAGAATGGCGGGTGCTTTAGCCTAGTGGTTAGACCAGCGGCCTCTGAATCCGTGAGGATCTGAGGCTGTGTGTTCGACTCCCCGTAGCTGCAGAAGGCTTGGGAAACCTGTAGCTTATTTATCCCTTGTTTCGTGCCCCCGAAGATTGAATGTTAGGAAGGAGCCGTATCTGCTCAGAAGATTGCGGATTTAATGTCCGAAAACCTGGGCCGATGAAATCTACAGTTATTTTGTGCTATGTGCGATTACAGGAAATAAATTACTATTATTACTATCCCAAGAAACTTGAATGCTTGAGAAAGAAGCCTTTATAACAACTACCGTGCAATTACGTTCATTTCTAAGAGCATATTTGAAATATTTTGCAATTATATGTTTTAGTCAGACTTATATAAATGACGCTCGACTTTATACAGTGTATATTTAGCCAAACAGATTTTGTACATTCTTACATACAGATACAGAACAAACAGACAGAGTAAGCATTCTTGCGGTCCAACAGTAAACGTAGTACAGGAAATAACGAATGTACCTAAAGAATTTGTAGGTTAACAGAAATCATGCTGGATTTAATATTAGAATTCGAATTTAATCAAATTTCTTTACCAAATAAGAATGTTATATATAGTCAGATTCAAAAGTAATGAGCTGCGTATTTCGTCATTTTCAACTCTGCGCCTGATGGCGTTCTACGCGCGATTACAAACTTGATTTCGCTCTGCCTTACTCAGGCAAAATATTGCTTATTAACACGGCCGTAATACTTTTGAATCCGACTATAATATATTTGAATATTTTAAGGAAATATGGTATTCCCTTCCGAACAGTCACAAAGTCAAAGAACTGACTGGCGCTAAATTATGACACTGGTTATGATTCATGTTTTGGAGATTTTGAGTCCAGACTGATAATTTTGAGCATCGAAATTCAGGTGATCCTTATAGTTAATTATACGAAGTATTGTAAAGCTTACCAGCTATTAATCCGTTCAATACACGCGCAAAATTCTTCATCAGCTTCTTCAGGAGTTTTGAAAGATTCGGAGCGGGCAATACAGCAAGCAATGAGAACTGTAGAGATATAATTGGTTTTTCTTATACTTAGGATATAAATGCTTAATCAACTCGTTTTGAAACAATTTCGAAAGTAATGTTTCACAAAGTCTTAAATGAAAGAATTTTTGCCATTCGTAGTGTAACCTTCCTGAAATCTTCAATGTGAACAAAAATTTATCATAGTTTCAAAAACTTTCACCCAAATTTCTCACCTTGCTTGCTTCCTCTTACTGGAAAAGCTAAAACTTCAGCCAATGAGCGCATCGGGTTGTCGTAACCGCAACGAAATTCAGAAAGTACAGTAGCCGCTGATAGAAATAACAAAAGAAGAGATATGTAACGAATCATTGAGGTTCTAAAGAATACATGTTTATTGGAATTTGTGAGATGAAAGAAATGACTCTGTTATTTTCAAACTGATTTTATATGAACGACTTAGGTTAGTCATTGGGTTGTTTTCAACGAACAGAACGAACAGCTAATGTTTCTAAATAAATATGTTTACCAGTCTTTTCTTGCATTGGTTTTGCAAAGTATTGCAGGTTCAACAACTGCTTATACTAGTGATTCATTGCAAGTTAATTACCAATTGAACCGAATGAAATTTTCATCTTGGAAAAGGTGACTCAATTTCTGAAACAGGTTCAGATGTTTGTATAAATGAACTGCACGCAGCGGGATTTAGGTCGGTTCCAGGGCTGGTAATTTCACGGGCCGGCTCTTGCCGGGGCCGAAAATTTGAGAAACGGGCCCGCCTTTTCCCAGCCACGCAGTATTACTGCATGCAACCGTTTGCATTCAATTGCCCTTAAGTAAAATATGTTTAAAGTGCTAAAACAGACCAGGGGTATAGTCTGTTTTAACAATATAACAAGTTCATATACGATGCACGATTTATGTTTGAATCAGCTACAAGCATACTGCCCACAATTTATTGTCAGATGATAAAAACAGTTTGTAGATTATTATTTATAGTAACTAAGGGGCGTAGTAGGAGGTTGTCGGTTCGATCTTCACCCCGTTCCAGCCAGATTGAGCAACCGCGAGATGTATGCTTGAATGTGTCTTATGATTCCCCGCAAAACCGAATTCTAGCTGCCCCAAAGATAGAAAGAATAACAAGAACAACCGACATGTGATATATATTGAGGAACGGAATTAACATCAACAGATAAACACAGTTTGTGAAGAGATCCAAATTTGTTAATTGAGGTCATGCACAATAATAAACTAACTAAATTTAGACGAAACATAAGATGACATTCTTTGAAGATACAAATTAATTTCTTTTGAAGAAAGCTTTTCCTTGCTAGTTAGGATCGACTTGAATTCATCCATGTTTTTAGAGAATTTAATTCTTCGAAGACGATCAGATTTTCCCAGAGGTTCACTTGAAGGTGTTGAAGGTGTGGGGATGAATTCGCAGAAAGCAATATAGTGAAGACATCATATTAATTTATTAAAAATGTATGTAACTAATAAATAACAAAAAAACATTTTTTAACCATATGTCTCTAAAATTGTGAAAAGTTCTTGACTATGTATCATAAACTATACAGTTCGAAATCACATCAGTTTACATTGCTCTCTCAATTTGTTCTGCTTACATTTTTCTAAATTCTGTAATACCGCAATTAATGCTGAGTGTCTCTTGTAAATTGACCAAGATAAGAATTTTAATCCAATGAATCGCTTAAAGATTGCCATGGCAAAGCTATTCTTCATTTGCGGTATCGAAGCAGTTGCCCAAAATGGTTGTCAACAGAGCGTTCGTTTGGATAGCTGTATTTTTACTGCAGGTAAGCTAAATGTATTGTCTAAAGACTTTGGTAAATTTGATGGATTCTGGCTAACTGAAGAGACAATTTCGTTTGGGTTTGATTGCTCAACTAATACGTATAAGTAGGACTTCTGTTCATGACTTTACTAAGTATTCTTATCTTGTTCCCAATCTTTTTTCCGGAAAACACAAGTAATTTTTTTCAGTTTCTCAAATGTTGTGGAGACGAGTTGGATTTGCCGAACGAAAGTGAGTATTTTAAATGAAATTATAATTACTTTAAAAGACGCTAAATTCTGCCTGGAAGGGATTGGTTTAGCTGAAAGTCAAACTTCAAGTCAGCCAAAAAATAGCAAACAAAGAAATTCAATTTATTGCGTCATGAAAGCATTTGAACATTTAAACGTTATCACAGAAAGCTAAATAAACATTTGCTCTTCATTAGATAAGACAGTACAATTAGTAAGCGATTGTAAAAAGCAATCTAAGTAATGCAGGTTCGGCTAATTTGACATTTCAAGTGATTGGCTAACGGGTAGGGGATATGAATGCTAGATCAGAGGGTTTTAATTCCACTATAGTCAGCGTCAAGGGTAATTTTGAAGTGTAATAAATTCAACGCTCGTCTGAGCCCCTATTGCGAGCAGCGCGCCAGCATCTGGCGGCTACTCTCCGTTCAATATTGTACTTTGCAACTACGCGTGTGCAAGTTGTCTGCAAGTGCTGTGTTGAAAATCCTAAAAATACGCAAGAGACACTCCATTATTACTATCGGCACTGACTATACGACCCTAATATGGATTGAGCCCGTGCAATGTGGTCGTCTCTCTGGTTACTTGGTGTCATTCCTGCATTCCCAACATATTTTATCTAATGTTTTGTAAAATGATTGAACCGTCTAAAAAATTCAGAAGTGGTTTTTAAGAGAGTTAAGGTTGCTTTGCATAGATTAGTTAAACGGCTATAAATAATACTCTTAAACATTAAACCTTTTAGTTACCAACACCTTCCCACAGTCCTTTTATCTGACGAACACCAGCTTCTTTGCTGATATTTCTGTTTTCAATTTCTACAAAGGACTGGACACTGTGTTTAGCGTTTAGCGGATAATCTTCAAAACAGTTATTTTCAGCGTTATTTTCTGGTATGAACAATGAATCTGGTATGAACAATCTTTAACTATTGATGTTTTTGGATATTATTTATTAAAATATTCACCTAAATCAGTCGATTTATTCATAAAGTGTAACCCTTTGCGGACCGACTTTCCAAAGTTTCGGCTCCGGCCCGGACCGTCGCGTGAAATTCCAAGCCCTGAAGCCTGTGGTTGAAAATTGATGGCTGCCTTAGATAATTTTGATGAAATAACGAATGAGTAAAACAACCTTGCTCTCTAAAGACCTTAGTCTTTCCCTCATATTCTGGAAAGGTCAAAGTCTTCATTTAGACAAGAATTATTAAAATAATTCAGAATCAACCTCATTTGCCGATTTAATGAATTCACCTTGCTATGTTTTCTTATCTAAACATCGTTCTGCCCAGATTAAAGCTATTATATTGAATGAATTTACTGCTTGTTGGGAATGTTTTACGCATAAATTATAATATAATATCACTGTTGTTTTATCAATATAAGCAGCATTCCGAAATAAACACTTACAAGTTAATAACCTCAACACAAACCAAATATAGAATGCTGGCGTTGAATATTATATATGTGCCATAGATTCTATTCAACACTGGCTTTATTTGACTAACCATCGATATTTGATTATTTCCAGGTTCAACTCTTTTTCTACACTCCATTCTATGGCTATGCAAATGTAGAAGTGTACGATGTTTCTGACAACGGTACCCTTACTCAAAAGGATTTAAGGTATAGACTTTTACATTGGCGAATGTTGGTTGAAGGACTGCGAAAGTTTTCGGTTCCGCTTGAAATATTTCTGCACCATTCAAGTTCAATCAAAAGTTGTACCTGATGACCAATTAATCAAGTAAGGGTGTAATTGGGTATCAGGTGGGTAAGAATTATTTCTATATTTTATTCAACCTTAAGTCATATTCCTAGGTCATAGAGTTCGGCGTTTGGACTCGTTTTCAAAAAACGAGCTTTTTAAGCTTTTTGTTTTCGACCAGTATAGCTTTTGTCAGAGAGCCAAATTGGGCTCAATAGAGACCGGCGGTCATGCCCGCTCAGCAACGCGCGCGCACCTGTCATTTCATTGCCTTCTCTTTAGAATGCTCCGCCCACTTTCTCGCTGGACAACTTTTCCGTAAAAACGTGAAACATAGAGTATAAAAAACTACATAACTCAGCGTCAACTTGAGTTTTCGCAAATCTGGTTTCAGAACTCTTCCGCTAAAGTTTCAGGCAAGACACTTTTTGATTTTGGAAAATCCAACAGTTTCGGATGGGTGCCGGTCACTACATATGGAACCGCTATGTTTCAAAAACATTTCAAAAAATCAGCCGGATTCTTCCGGTGGATCGTTAGTTCTTCAGCAAAGCTCGAAAAAGCTTGAGATCGATGTAGAAAAACGAGCTTTTTCGATCTTTAATGAATAGATAACGTTCTGATCTAGTAGGCCAGATAGAATCATGAAATCACTATGTGAGTAGTGACTAGATCCCAGAGAGCTCCGTACTAGGAAGAACCATTGAAGGGATCAACATCCCCGTTCGAGGATTAATTGACCGTTGCTCTTAGGCTATCGTACCATAGAGTTTAATTTATTTTAGTGGCATCAACGTCACTCTCGCAATGAGAAGTGATAGTCCCCCTCCATCAGTGATATCTACAGGGCAAGCAATTTATATTCGTGTTTTTCCCTTTTTCCAGAGCAAAAACCCCGTACAGGATTTCCAGGCTTTAGCTACGGATTATGTATCTGATGGTAAGTTGCTTTCACCCGTCTTCTATGTCGCAGTAACTATTTTCTTACCATTAGTTTCTAATCTGACAATTTTGCTAAAAAACCTTTATTATTAAACAAGTGTATTCATTTTTACAAACATGAGATCACAGATATTGGGAATAAATCCGATGGGAATAAAGAAATGGAACAACAAACCATTTTGAAAACGCCCCATTGTAAAGCACTAATTTTGAGCTACATACCAGGAATCGAACCCAGCGGTCTAATATTTATTAAAAATGTAAAAATAATAAAAGGCAAAATTATAAAGGTTAAAATTTATGAATTTATGGTGGATAAAGTCTCATGAATTGGAATTTTGTTAACTTTCAGTTTATTAGAACAGACTTTGACTGGGTGCCAGAAATCAGTACTGTCATAACAATTATAGTTTTCACGTTTTCAACATTGGGGCAAATTTCAGAAATTTGTGGTCAATGGATTTCGAGTTTAAATAACAGATTTTCTGCATCAGTAATACAGAACCGTGGGGCCAACACGCAGTGTATTTATGTAAGTCTCAGATGAATATAGGTAAATGAAGCTTTCTTTTCAAACGAATTCTTAGCAATCTTCTAGGCTTAAAGGCAAGATACACTCAAAAATTGTTTCTTAGTTTTATTTATCAGATCGATAGAGATACCCATTTCATACTGAAATATGAAGACAGAATTTTTTAACGATCCATTTGGACCAAGTTATTACACTTTAAAAATTCTGCCACAAAATTTTGACTGTACCGTGCCTTTAATGAAATAACTGGGTTTCCGGATGGTAACATGATTTTAAAAGGATTTTAAAGTGTGTATTCTATTACATATTTGATCAATTTCCCACATCGTATATGAATTGGTTGCATATTATCGCTTGGCTTATCAATGCTTCACTGAGATCTAGTTATAGTGTGGTTGCTCGATAAGAATTTGCTTAGCCTGGGTACCCGGTACTTCAGGAATTCGTCAATATTATTTGCATGGAAAAGAACATTTTCTTTATAAAATTTACTTAAATCTTAACTTTAGGTGATACATTATTATTAAGGTTGTTCATGTAGCAGTTATGGATACAGATCCAACTATTTACATACGTGTTCAAAATGTTGCCGATACCCCGGGACATTACAAAATGTACAAAGGCCTCAGTTTCGATAATTTGATAGCTGGGTTAGTTGAAGAATTTTCTTACCAATTATAAACCGGAATTCTTTCGTCGAAGCGGAAATGTCCTATGTCGCAAAGTTAAGCTCACTTTAAAATGGTGTATTCATTTATTGTATACGTGTAACCCACATCGGCAAGGAAAATCAGTATTTGGGGTTTCCAGGTAACCGGGTCGGTATAAAGCCACTCTTTCTTCCAATAGAGCAAATACGGCTCTTTTCTAATATACAATCTTCGGGGGCACGAAACATGGGATAAATAAGCTGCTGGCTTCCCAAGCCTTCTGCCGGTATGGGGATTCGAACCCCCAGCCTCAAATCCTCAGAGACCGCTTCTCTAACCACCTAACCATGGTTAACTACCCCATCAAACTGAAAAACATACTAATTTAAAGGTTGCATTTACATAATTTTGGATATTTTAGTGCTGATTCCATGGCCAATCCATATGTATTTGATAGAAACTTAATTATTGAGACACCCTCTACTGCATCTGATAATATTCTTACTATTTCTTGGGAACGCATAGGTAAAGTTTCTGGCTATCTTCATATTTGTCCGTTACGAAACACATCAAATGTGAAGACCGATTTTTATTGACATGACGATATTTATTTTTCGAAGGTCCAAATATATTTTTTAAGGTACTGATCTAAAAATAGACGCTTGGACTATGGCCAAAGACAACGATACGGGTATGCTGATGTCGCCAGATCTGATGCAGTCGACTCCGCCCACTTTCCAACTGCTCAAACAGAACTTCACGGTGTATATGGTAAGACACGGCTCAACATGGACCCTGTCTGTTTTAATAATTTAAACATATTTTCCTTATGCTGTTAACACCGAAATAAGTTCAATATGTTGAGTACAATACAGGCAGTTTTCATTAAAAAGTGAATTATTTTGCCTTTTCCTTGATATTTACTGTTGAAGCATTACCTGAAAACATACTGACGACATTTTTTGAAGAAGTCAATTGCAAATTTACGTATGAAATCTCTAAATTCTAGCAAATATCATAAATGGGCCTCTAGTACCGAGAGTGGGTCTCTTGGGCCGAGCAGAAAATAGTAATTCGGTCCTAGCGCGACACACCCTTTTCAGAGTAACACGTCAACAGCTTCAAGAATAAAATTCATGCGCGGCATCGGACTGGCAACAGTAAATGTCTCCTACTACAAAACATTTGAAGATCTACAATTCTATGGAAGGTATGAAATGCAGATGTGATGTATGACGGGCCGGTCAATTATAAGTAAAAAGTACTGGGCCGGCCCGCATTATATAAACAGTAAATTCAAAGAAAACAATGTGAGACTATACTCAATGAACATGTTTCGTTGTTCATGTGGACTATTTTCTAATGGTTCGATGATCGCAACTTAATCTGAACTAATGTGATTTAAGGTGAACTACTAGGATTCAAGATAGGGTTGGGCGCGAATTAATTATCCTAGAGGTAAACTTGGAAAAAATTGTCTAAAAAAAGTTTTACACAATTTGAACAATTTAAATTTCAATCTGTAATACATTTAAATAGACCTGCTAGCAGTGTTTGCAGTTACACGGGAGCGGAACTACCAGACTCGATCGACTACACCGGCACGGGCTTCTTTATACAGTACAGCTGTGTAAACTCAGGATTAAGAGATAACGGACTGTTGGCGGAATATCAAACATGTAAGTCATTTTAAGGAACTTCAAGATTCCGTTCGAGAATTGAGAGTAAAGAAGTTATCCTTTTATTTCCTTCGATTTTCAGTAACCGATCACCTTCTAACAAATGTATATTTGAACAACACAACATTCCTGGCTGATGTTTCTGTGTCAAACTTTAAAAAAGAGAACGATGCGGCCTATGAATACCGGATATATTCAAGAAACCAACAATCGAATGTAGGTTCATCATATGATTACACGCAAACACTATACCTGAAGGTGTCTGAAAGCAGAAAGCAAAGCATGAAAGCATTGAATGGTGTCGTTTGGAATATTGTTTACTGTTTTTACCTGTTTCCTTTATCTCGTTACTATAGTTGGTGTTTTGTTGTAATACTTATCTTAGGTGTATTTATTAGATAAAACCTGAAATAGAGAAAGTAATTATAGGATGTTTATTGAGTTTGTTAGTGAGTTGATAGGGATCAAGTTATGGGATAATCACAGATGTGGTGTCGATTTTGCGCACCGGAACTTTGCTACTCGGAACTTTGCTTCCCAACAACTAAGCGTGAATTTCTTGAGAAAAGGTGTTATTTGGTTGCGTAATCGTCACATCTAAGCCTATTTTTGCAAAGCAGTATGATTTTCATTGTAGTAATAATTCTTTTGAAAAATTGTTTCTGCTTATAATGCCACGTTGGTTCAACAGCTGGTGGTTATTTACTTATCTCTCGCTTACTGATTGTTAATTTGAGCCGTTCTCTTAGATAACATTGTAATCTGCGCGCGCCTGCAAGTGTTGGCAATTTCTCCATCTGTCTCGGTTAACTTATTTAATAACTTTACATAATGTCTACCAGCGATGTGCGGAATTCCGCATTCCGCGTTCCGCACTTTTTGAAAAATGGAGTTCCGCACATCGGTGATTTCGACCTTTTATTTTTAGAACTTTCGTAGTTTTGACTAACACCAATGGAACAAGATCCTGCGAGAGAGGTTGGTGAAAATGTAAACCAATATAGTTTTATATGTGTGCTTATGATATAGTTACCTATAATATATATATGTTTACTTATAAATCAAAAGGAAAAAAGCACCGGAAACCAGAATTCGGGACACCCCTGGTAGCGGGGACGAATTTTGCATAATTTCGTTCATTTATTTCTGCAGGCTGCAAAATTCCTCAAATTTTGAAGTTTCCTACTATGCCGACTAAAAAACTCCATATTAACTAAAAAAGACATGTATACTCTCTTATTTGATAAACCTTTCTAGAAGTTTCTGGCCAGTTTATCTGACGAGACCCTCGGCTTTTTCTTTGCACATGAATATGATGCAAACGTATCAGAACTATTATTAGATGCTCTGACAGTATCAGAATATAAATTGTATCAGCAATGGAAGTTAAGTAAGGTGGGCATCTATTATAGTGTTATTCAACAGTAAAGATGCAGTGTATTCTGCGTATTTTCAGTAAAAGTTGCGCATTTCGCAAACTATGAACGAAAAAGTGGTGCCGTTAAATTTTCTAACACGTTTATAAAAAAAGTTAATAATGTACATCTATAATTAAACTATTCATATGATAAAAAGCTGATTGATAGTTACCAATGGAGTTGTGCGTGCCGCCCCGTTTTGAATACGGCTCACAGGTCGAGGCCGTGATTCACGTAAATTGATACACCATTTTCTCCATTTTTTTGGGGTCGGCTACTTAACCTGCCCTAAAAGCAACATGAGTTCTAGATAACATCTCTATTTTAACAGACCAGAACTTCGAAACCAGATCCTAGATCAACAATCACAGGTTCCCAACTGGAAAGCATGTTAGCAGCTTCAAGAAAGCACCAAAGTGACCTATCTATAAGGTTGAGACAATTAGAACAATCGGAGTCGGACCTGAAATCAAGGAAGAACGAGATACAAGAAAAGCAGAAAGAACTCGAAGAATCTCTTAAGCGAAAATCAAAAAGACTTGAAGATGTGAAAGAAATGAAAATAGAAATACAGAGGTAACAAATGGAAATGCTCAGTTTAGCAAACAGTTTTACCAACTAATTTACTGGTTTTTTCTGTAATATATAAGCCTTCGACTTTTTGGCTTGCACTTAATCCAATTATATGGTACTCAGTGAGCCGCTAGTGTTGAATATAGTTTATTTCTTAAGTGAATACATTAGATTAACATTGTTACGTAGTATAGCGGTATATTATGAAAGGGTAAATGGGTTTGGGGGTTGAGAGCTGACACCCTGGCGAATGGGAAGATGGGAATCGAAGAAGCTGTGGAGGCAGGCAGGAGTTGACGTAAGACATGTTAGCGGAGAGCTTATATATCGGCTCTTCTATCATTTAGTTGTATGAAATAGGCGTCACCTCTTGAAGGGCGCGACACAAATTCCTTCTACTTTTAAAAAACTTTGCTTTAAGAATACTGGCAGAAACTAACGCTAAATGTAGAGAACTGGAAAAGCAAATCTCGGTATTGAAGATGAAGAATACGAATGAGAGACCAGTTGTTCCCCAGAGAGGGTTAGTGATACAATCGTATAGCAATATGCCAGTGCCCAAAACTTATATTTTCTACTGTTATTTTTATTAGTTCGAACCACTCTGCAAGAATTCAGTCGACAAACGAAAGCAACACCAGAGCGGAGAAAGAAGTGGAAGATTGGGAAATTACGGCCGAATACTTGAAAGAAATGAAGGACAGAACACTAAAAAGGTTAGTATTTATTGTTTTATTGTTATTAAGTATATTGTATATTCTAATTACATATTTTATACCGTATATATTCTAAAGCTGGTATTCTCACCTTAAGCTACAAAATATAAGAGCAAAAAAAAGAACTATAAGAACGGAGATAATCCGATTTCGGGGCTCTCAGAAAACAGAACCGATAAAACGGAACATTTTGAAGGCAATTGCAAAAATTATCAGGCTTTTGTTTTTGCCAATTTTGTTTTCTGGAAGATCCAGATATTCCGCCATAAAATAATCACATTTTCTTAGGAACATCTTCGTTTCCATCACATATGATACTAATTATTTTTCAGTTTACCATCAGAGACTAACATTGTGATTCTTGGTGAAAGTGGTGTTGGCAAGTCTACATTTGTTAATGCCTTTGCCAGTTATCTCCAATACAGTTGGGGAAAAACCGAATTGGAATATGAATTTCCACTCACACAAGTAAATTATGTGTTCCAAAGTGAAAAGGTAACTAACTTTCATAAATTTAAGAACATTCTTATTATAGGGATTCAATGTAAATATTTCCCTAGGACCTTATGGGGAATACAACGAACATATCGATATATCTACCATAGTAAGTTGTGTGCATAATTTGAATTGCAATTAGGAAAAAGTTAAATATTTTTATATATACATAATAACTTTTTGTCCATGAAAGAAAATTGTTATTTTTATCAAAAAACAATTTATATTACTTTGTTTAGGAGAATCTTCCAATTTCTTTCATAGAAAAAAGTTAGTATATATGTTTAACCACAAACATACCGAAAAATGCATTGAAGAGCCAACGCTATAACCTGCAGACGGTTTGCTAATAGATGATAAAATATTTGTAGTCTGTTTGTTTTTCGAAATGCCCAATACAAGTTAAACCATGAGTTTTAGGATCCAACAGTTCACGAACTGTGGATTGATCGGAGTGATGATACGAAAAAGTATATCCGTCTTTTGGATACTCCTGGCATAGGCGAGAAGAACACGGATAGTTTGACCGTGCAGAAAATTCTTAACAAGTTAAAGGAATTTAAGTAAGTAATTTATATATTGTAGTAACAACAACAGTTTTCAGACAGATAAATGCAGTTTGTATTCTCCTACCTTCGAATAAGGTGAACATGAGCAGCAAATTTTGGCACTATGTTCACGAGATGCTCACTCATTTTGATAACGACCTGATGAACCACATTTTCTTCTGCTTCACCAAGTCAAGACCGACCAAGTATAACTTCGAGAATGATTTACCTGCTGTGCAGAAATTGTTAACTGGATCCAACTTGGGTATTTCTATTAATCGGTAGTGTCATCGTGCAGAATATAGACGATTCAGCTTTCAGATTCAACGCGTTTGCCTTTGATAATGAATGCGTAGAGTATATTCTTTGCAAAAGACTTGGTGGTGGTAAGGCTTATAGAGATAGTGAAGCAGTAAACTTACTCAGTTGGAACAAATCTTCAGTTTCTGCATTCAGGTAGGGCGCGACCAATATATGATTTGCTGTTATTGACCAGGCTGGGAATTTCACGGGCCAGCCCGGGCCGGGGCCCAAAATTTGGAAAGTCGGTGCAGGGAAAATTCTTATGAAAAAATCGACTGATTTAGGTAAATATTTTCATAAATAGTATCAAAAAACATCAATAGGTAAATCTTATTGCATTTTTTATTGTTATTACCAGAAAATAGATCTGAAAACTAACTTTTTTGAAGAATATCCGCTAAAAATATAAGCTAGACTAGGGCCGGCCGGGCCGGGGCCGAAAATTTGAGCAACGGGCCGGCACGGCCTATTCCCAGCCCTGGAGATAGGTGTTAGCGCCCGTTTAGAAGTTAACCCTTGCTTTGAAGAAAATCGGGACCATCGTGCTATGCCGGAATCATGCGTGGGCCCGATAAGCACACCCGTTCGCCCAACTCTACTGTATGGGATATGTTCAGAAATCAAAGATGATGATTGGTTCATTCACCAAATTAGAGGCAGACTATAGAGTTTAAATTATAGGCTACCGCAATTCTCAAAATAAGAAGTTAGTATTACTGGATTTGCCAGAAAAACGAACTGGCCAAAATAGGAAAATGTAGAATTGACAATTTTTGCAATCACCTGCAAAATAGTTTCGCTTTTACGTGAGTATTGCGCCGTGGAATCTGTGGCTTATTATAGAAACGTCCGGGTGGGTGCCCGAGCAATTGAGAATTGTTGCCCGGGCAGGCTAAAAACTGCCCGGGCATCCACCCGGGCGTTTCTATACTACGGCCACTGGTAGCAAAGTTAGTAATCATGCTACTTCGTTGATAATACTAATGATATGCCAAGTTCTTAATAAATCTAGTCGCCTAATTAACATGTTTTATACTTTAACTAGATAATTGGTTAAGATCAAACTGTAAAGTGTAAGAATTCTCATAAACTATCAATTTCACCACAAAAAACTGCAAATCATTGGAACTAGGTTGAGTTCTGGATCAATAACCGATCCGTAGCCGGGGCAAAAAAGCCCGCTATCGGGTTAAAAAGACGAGACGACTAGTTTGTTAAAGGGGAAAAAGTATTCAGAAAGAAGTTAGAGAAGTGGAAATATAGTTAAAACTAAGAGACGCAGAGATATTTAAAAAAGCACTGCGCGCTAAGCGAGCAAAATCATCAAAAGAACTATTCACATACTCAGTCAATGTTCAATTCTATTCTATTCAAAATGGTTTTTAGGAGTTTTAATGCAGACTGGGGTCGGGGAGAGGTTTATAGAAGTTGTAGAGGTATTTTATAAATGTATACAACCTACTATAGTCTATACCAAGACCTAGGTTTCCAGCGCGGTATCACGAGCGGGGCGCAGTGTTATAAAAATGAATGTAAAATCGGTCGACGTGGTGCGTTTTCCCGTTCGTGATACCGCGCAGAAAACCTAGGTCTTGAGATAGACAATATATCAAAATAATGGAGACCCATGCAATTTATAATACCAATGGGAAGATGGAGGGATCAATTCAGGTAACAACTAGCAGAAGTTTGTATGCAAACGGCTAGAAGTGAACCAAGAATTTGGAAAGAAAGAATCAACAATCAGACAGATATAATCTTGAGTGTTGAATGAATATTATTATATTTTAATTAGAGAAAATTATAAAAACGATCTTAGATGGCCTGCGATGTGTGGAACATTTTATGTTTGTTCTTCATCTTTCGGTCTTTATCAATATTATGGCATCATATATTAGTTCTTATCAGGATCTAAGTAGCCGGATGGAAGCCGAGACTAAGACTTTAAAGACGCTGTAGGACACTATCCCGATGATTTTGAGACAAACACTATAGATTATTCCGGTTTACCAACCCACGCATCTAACATTGATAAAAATAAAAGAGGTGGTTATCCGGTCGGCCCGGCCCGGCCTGAGTTTC
The DNA here is from genome assembly GCA_034691345.1 of Phasmarhabditis papillosa. Lineage (NCBI taxonomy): Eukaryota > Metazoa > Nematoda > Chromadorea > Rhabditida > Rhabditidae > Pellioditis > Pellioditis papillosa. The sequence goes on from JAQGAV010000485.1 coordinate 16,959, forward strand.
AAAATTTCAGGCCCAGCTCTGAAAATTAACGAGAATTTATGGACAACTTCTAAAGAAATAGAGTAGAATACTTATGTAGTCGGCGGAGAAACGATATGCAAGTTAAAGGACTGAGAGCTCAATTTAAAAAGCGCACAATAGTCATATTCACTCATATAAATTAACTGTTTCTGAAAAATAGGCTAGATGTAGTCTGGTACGCATCATTGACTAGTCCGCATTTTCACGCGCCTATGCTAGGCCGCGCTCCAATACAATTTGCAGTTTGTACCGTATACCCCTACATAAGCTTTGGCCGCGGACTATATAACTTGAAGTTCAGATTGAGAGAATAGGGTAAGGGGCACCGATTTTCGTTCTAGTACTCTCTGAGCAGAGGTGTTCTAAATTACTTTTTATTCTACGAGTACACATCGATATCTTGTCGGTTAATCCAAGTGAAACAGTGATGGCTTTAGAGACTCCAGTTGCCGTATTCATCAAGCTGCCCGAGGTCAACCGAGGCTACCCGGCGGGCGCCCGTTCCGTCACTGCCCGGTGCTTGATGAATACCGATTTCCTCGGGTAAATTTATATAGAATTGCCGTCCTCAAGGTTTGTATGCTAATTTAAATCTATTTTGCCTCAGCTTTGTCTTAAACTTCTCCTTAATAAAATATGGCAACATTTCTCTTGAATTTCCTTTAATTTTCCCATTTGACTGACATTTTCCCTATAATTCTTGGTTTTTAACTTTTAATTTCTCAAGAAACAGTCAGCATTAATTCCCCTTTTATAGATAACTCGCACGCTATTGGTCCTGATCAACTATAATTGAAAATGTAAATATAATCGTTTTGTTGTATTAAATGACGTTTCTTCTTATAAAATACTGTGATTTATTTCTTATGTCAATTAAATAAAAGTTCTGAATCAGTTTTAATAAAGAAATTTATCATATAAAAGGTTTGTTTGTTACATTTATAAGCATTTTCTGTATTTTCATTGTATTCAGCCTAATTGGATCAGAATGGTAAGTAAGAATCAGCGGTGGTTATCCGGCTCGTCCCGGGATGGGTTTCAAAATTTCAGGCCGGGCCGGGCCGTGCCTGTAACCAGCTCGGGTAGGGCCAGTACGACAGTAGGCTCTATAGTTTCGCATTAAAATTGCTTCATCTATTTATTTTCAATCAGTTTTAAGGGTTTTCAGTAAGTTTCAGTATTACATTATAATGAGCGTTCCCAGCGGTAAAGGCTCGTAACCGCTGGCAATCGCTTGTGTCGGGTGGTAATTGCCGATAGCGGCTGGTATTGCTGGGAGCGGATGGTAAGGGTCCGTATCTGATCAGCCAGAGTACGATACATTCAGATATTTATACACATTTTTTGTAAACTATTTACCTTTCAAAAGATCTGTTGTAAAAGAAATTGAAAATTTGCTTAAATATATTTTTTAATAGACAGTTTTATTGATTTCCCCTCTTAAGATTTCTAATTACAGGCCTTATCTTCCTTCGTTCGTGCCGTCAAGAGTCCTACCACGGTTCAGAGAGTATTCCGTAAGTAATTAGGTTACTGTACTCCCCTATTTGGGTTACTGTAGGCAATGTTGATTCGGTCGTCGATCTTGGTCATGGAGCGCGTATTGTTAGAATGCAGCACGAGCATATTCCTACTGTAATGCCGACTTTTCATGAATTCTGGCTGAACGAAGTTACTAGAATGGTAGGTTGTAAATAGTATTTGAACAATAAATTACAAAAAGTAAAGTGTTTTGTAAACTACTGATAGATAGGAAATCTCTTTTGTTTATATTTGTCCTAGTTGATTTCACTATGAATATAGTTCTTTCTATTTAAAACAGACTAGACTAGTTCAAACTTTATAACGATTATTGATTGACAAACTTTATTTTGTGGTAACTCACAACTTATTATAGTCGGCGGCCTAATCGCTTGCAGTTAAAGGTCGAACAAATTAAAATTGGAGCATATATTTGCTTTATATGTGCTCTAATTACACTAATACGCTCTAAATAGTTGGCAGTTCGTACCGTAACCTCTTGCAAGCGATTAGTCCACCGACTGTACTTAAAGTTCTTTAGATTCCTTCCTCTAAATATTTTATTTCCAGTCGGTTGGTTGTGACGTCACTGCATCCCATTTATGGCCTATTTTATTCAATTTAACTAGAACACCACATAGTTATCTGCTACTTAATGTAAAAGAGAGTGAGACATCTGAGCGCCGCCATTTGTGTCGATCAATGGCGCTCAAATGTTCTGACAGGGTACTATCATGGTTATTAGTTGACAATATTCATTTCGTAGCAAATAGTAATGTTCCAAGCTTCTAGCATAATCTATCATTTATTTTACTCCTAACCATCTATTATATGCAGTGTAAAAGGTAATAAAGTTCTACAATTGTTTTTTAGGATGACGAGATAGCTGCTCACGGACTACAATGGTTACTGTATAAAAACCCAGAAGAAGACCCAAATCCAGTGGAAAAAGCAGAATTGAACATGAACGTTAACGACCCTTTTAGAACAGTTGGTGAGCTATGTTATTCGACTATTATAGGTCTCTGAGAAGGGGTGCGGGTGCGAATTTCATGCGAGGATCGTGTTTAGCAAAATAGACAAATATATATATATATACATATATATATATATATACATATATATATATGATTATTGAGAGAATAATTATCCTTTCCCCTGAGTTTCCTGGGAGAAAAGATATTAGATTCCCAATGCCAATGATGGTTCATATTTGTGGTTCAGTGGTGTTAGAATGCTCGACTTTAGGAGTCTCGCTATTCTCCTCCCCTTCGCATAATCCTATCTAAGATAACCCAATATAAGAACAACAAGAGATACAGATATAAGATTTATATATAAAATCTATATATATATATATATATAATATTTTAGTTTCAATGGTTGATCATGTCGAGTCTCGTATATTCGACATCTTTCCTTCTGAATCCGTGTTACTCCATAGTCTAGCTGCTTATGTTAGACCTCCATATCAGTTAAATGGGCTAATGACACAGCTTGCTATGCATATTAATAGACTTAATATAGTATGTTTATATATATATTAATAAGCTATAATACTTTCTTTTCAGGAAAGTCTGTTTCCTCTCGGCATAAAGGGTTCTCTCGGTGTTACAACTAGGATTCAGAATCAGCGAGTACTAGGAAAGTTGGGCTGGAAGAAGGTCGGAACTGTGGAGGATAGTATTTATTATAGAGTAAGTAGGAAATATAGTTTAATAGGAAATATATAACTTAAATTAATTACTGCTATCTCTAGAAAGATTCAAGTTCTGAGTAGTCTAGAAGATTGTGTATTTCCATATAATATCCATTAGTAAGAGAAACATCTTTAATAATATTACTCTGTTAATTCTACAGTAACCCTTTTCTTTCTAGCCAGATGGGTCCCGCGTGGATTTCCTCCCTTCTTCAGAGACAAACGGAGCCATTGTCTTCTTTGATTTTAAGGAGAATATTGCTAATGCAAAGGAGTTGTCAGAAAGAAAAATGGGTAAAACAGCCATATTAAATGTAAAAGAAGAATCTTATTGAATAAAGAATTGTAATTAAACCCAAATATTGTTATTTTTATATATAAACAAGTAACACAATTTGCAATTAATCTTTATTTATAATGTATTTTTTACTTTTTGAAAATGTCGTCTTTCACATCTGCCAAAGTTTCGTAGGCGGGGTCCTTGCAGTCGGCCTTTTTAACCTAAAATAAGCACAGTTAATATTAAATATAATGAGAAATTGTTATTAACTATGTTAACTATAAGAATAGTAGATGTAAATTTTTATCTACAAGATTATCTTAGAATATCTTCAAAGACAAAAGTGTGCGCCCTTAGTAGCTGCCCATATTTGCTAATTCGGTACATCGAATAACATTTGACACTGGCTTAAGTTATTGAAGCAAACCCTTTTTTCAAAATAAACAGATTTAGCTATAGTCGGGGTATTTATAGGATATGATTGGATAGAATGTATTGATTGAACCGGAATTGATCAGAGTTCAAAATCCTAAAGTTAACTCAAACAATGATAGTTGATCCGCAGGCTTAATAAACATTTAATTCATAAATTTCCGTTTATATAACCTTTTCCGGAGTCTTCCCCCCTAAACCACCGTACCTTATCATCTTCTGGGGCTTTAAACTTCTTCTTTTTGTCCTTTCCATCTGCTTTTCCATCTTTTTCTTTGTTTTCTTCTTCTTTAAATAATTCGTTGCCAATTCCGTTTAGGGTCTAAAAATAATAGATAAAAGGTTTAAACCGACTATGATCTCTAATTGTATTGTTAATCATTTAAGTTACATTTGAGAACATTCAAATAACGGTTAATAAATGTTCATATTTTTCAACTTTAGTGAATATTTTACTTAAATACATTCAAATTGTATTAGATTTATTTGAAGTCTAAGATTTCTCGAATCACAATTCATAGTTTCCAGCAACCATCGAATTGTCTGGTTACTGGTACCTCAGTAAAGTATTTTTGTCGGATTCAGTAGAATAGCCTATCCGGGCCCTTCTACAACAATAACTCTATGTAGATAGTTTTAAAAGTAAGATACTACGAGAAGATAATTTGTAAATTTCGTAGAATCATCGTCTTTTATTATGCTCTTCTAGTTTTTCTGTTTTCTCTATGCTTCCTTTACCTCATACTGTGGATCTTTTGCATCTGCCTTTTCAACCTTATCTGGGGCCTTAAACTTTTCCTTCTTCTTATTTTCTCCGAATACTTGTTCATTGTCACCGGCCAAACGCAGAGTCTAAAGATACACATAAACTTATAAAATTATTATTCTTATTAAAAAGTTTATAGTAGATTTTACCTGATAATTTGGGTCCTTGGTACCAGCCTCCGCTTGCAGGTCATCAGGAACTTGGAATTTGTCTTCCTATAAAGTAAAATTGTACGGTGTTCTAGAAAGTGACTTATAAACAAATAAATAGTTTATACTACTGAATAGTAAGTTTGTGAATTATGTTTTTTTTTCCTTTCTTTCAAAATAGTGGTTGAACAATGGCCCGTTGGATACTTCAATCCTCCAGAAGCGCTACAAGTACAGCACATTTGGATACATATCTTATGCACATTGATATTATGTGTTACTTGTGTTGCGTCTTCGAAATAAAACTTTCTATTACATTCTACCAAGATTTAACTTAGAAATATAATTTTGCCTATAGTAATGTAATTTATGAAGAAAACAAAATGTCCCCAAGTATGTTACTCAAATAACATTAACAACTAATTCTCACCTGTTTCTCAGCACTTTTTTTCACCGAATCCTTTGATTCCTTTTTGCTTCTGCCCCTTTTAGCTGATTTCTGAAATATAAATTTAATCACAATATACTTTATCCTAGTGGTTAGAGCAGCGGTCTCTCAATCCGCCGAATAACTGAGGTTGTGGGTTCGACTCCCCGCAGCTGCAGAAGACTTGGGAAACCAGCAGCTTGTTTATCCCATGTTCGTGCACCCGAAGACTGAATGTTAGAAAAGAGCCGTCTTTGCTCAGAAGATTCCGGAATGAATGGCCGAAGCCCGCACCCAATAAATCAACAGTTATCTGCGATTACGGGAAATGAAATAAGTTAAAACCACAGTATTTTAAAAACAAACAATTAAGTGTCTAAAAATGGTCAATTCGTTAAACCTTAGTTTCGAGTCTTTGAGATTACAACGTTGTCTTTTTAAGTTCTTTACAAACCTGGTTTGCCTGAATTGGTGGTCGTTGTCTCTTACATTTCTCTGTTGTGTAGTAACAAGCATTCTAGAAAGATAGACCTATTATATTTACTATTTTATTTGATGGATAAGAGACCGAAATGAACTTTGTTGCAGTTTCTTTCCAAAATTAGGAAGTTCTAAAGTGCGAAGTTTGCAGGTTCTGCGCGCGTAATATGCCAAGAGATGCAGTTTTAAAAAGTGTAACTACGCCGATTTAACGACACTTTTGAATCCGACTATAACATACATCTTCGATTTCGATTTCCATAATGTTCTTTTCGAGAATTTCCAATTCTGGCACAAAATCAAGCTTTTCGGCAACAATTTCGAAGGCCCCTTCTTGTATCTGTAAACGAATACAAGTTTATTAAATAATATTATTCTAATATTCAATATTCCAGTATGGGTAAATAATATTAGCCGGATTCAAGAGTAATAAAGAAGTGTTTCTTGTGTATTTACAAGATTTTTCACATCGCGCGTACAGGCAAACAGTTTTGTACGACGAGAAGGCTCCATGAGCTCACGGCGTTCAAAAAAGTTCTGCGCTTAGAAAATAACCAAAATCTTCACATTCCATTATTACTCTTCAACCAGACTTAACTACAAGTCCATTATTACGGTCATCCCTTCGCTAGGGGTTCTAAACGAAGAAAAGTTTCCATAGTTTTCTGGCCCCGACCAGATCGTTATTTCAGATTTGCGTTCTACGGGTCGTCCCACTGGATTACATCCCCATCTCCTCACCACTGAATATTTAGACCATCTCGTAATGGCTTCATAATTCTGTCGCAAATCGCGAAGTCTCGTTCTTATCTGAAGGTAGAGGATATATTATTAATTATTAGTTATAAATAACAATGAATATAACATTTTGGTGAAGATAGTGCTTATAAATCTTATATACGAAGTTATAATTAGAACCGAGAATAATAACGCCGCGTTCTCTCTTAGGCCACTTTTGCCGATACGGCTAGTACTCATACAATTTTCGCATCATCTTTGCACAAAGGTGCATTCACTTCGCAGTAATCCATTTTCATTGACAACTAGAGTAGAAATTTGCGACAGAATTCTGGCCGGCCCAGCCAGGATAGTGCTTTATATACCCACAACTGACTGACAGTAATTTATTATTTACCTTGCAAACTTTATAGTAAATGAAGAAGACCACAAGATTGGCTCCTGTTGCCGCACACAATCCTATCCAACATAGCGAAATATCTATAAATCTAGAAAAGGGAAATAAAGTAGTGTTCACAACCACGATGGCGACATCGACGGCGATGGCGTCGGCGACGGCGACGGCGAGGTGTTCACAACCCCGACGGCGATATCGACGGCGACGGCGTCATTTTTCATACAATGTAAATTCAAAATGATTTGAATTTACCGATTTAATAAATACTAGTAAGCAACGGAATTGTAAATGAACGGACTCAAGGTCGCTTGACAGGGCCGACCAAATCTGTCCGGTTACAATTGCCAGTTTTTGTGAATATTCGGCAAAGGGCCTTTGCCACAGACAATAATATAAACAATAAGAACTAACCCCATTTGAATTCTAAAAACTAATAAAATATGAGAAGAATATTGTATTATTAATCTATGTTTATTTATATTCTAGTTAGAATCTTAGTATCATAATTCTTTTCTTTCCTGAGAGTTCGCAAATTGGAGCTGTGAGTATTCTTAGATAAGAATAGAAACATTGACGAGATTGGGAAATTATTATGAGATGGAAACTCGAAATTATTTTTGAAATCTGATGTGAAATAGCTATATATCTAACTATAAGATTATTTTTCGATTTCTGACATAACTTATGGGATGACAATCCTTGGCCTGGTATGGTGTTTTCTACTCTGAGGTCCGGAATCCGGATCAGCCTGACACTTCTTTTATAGGGGGGTTATTACCAAAATGAACTCGATAAACGTTCAAAATTTTCTTTCGAAATTTGAATTCGTTCAATTTTCGAAAAATAATCATGTTTCAGAAAGTCAGCTTTCAACCATCAGAATAAGATAGAAAGAAATTCCGTTCGAATGAAAACGAATCTATAACTCATACGGAAGTGAAAGTTTATCGAAAGCACTCAGACCCTCCTGCGGGCCGGGCCGGGCCGGGTCCAATATGTGAGTACTACCTACATATATCGATTAGTATCCCGGGCCGGGCCGGGCCCTGAAAAAAGTCGGCGGGCCCAAGTTGGATGGTCTGAAAGCCCTGCAGAACCTCTATCTAGGAAATTATCTTAATACTCCAAAGGATCATCCTTCTTTTGATACTTTTTTTATGTTTATAATTGTAATATATTTTATCTATTTGATCTTTATGCGCTCGCTATTGTAATCACTCCAAGCGTAGATTACATGTTGTGTTCGAAAACATGTCACTATTTTGAAATTATATAATGGAAGTTCATAATAGCAAAAAATGTTGTAGAAACCATATATAATGATATATTTGATATATATTTAAATGCATTACTTGCTATTTAAATGCATTTTCTACCTTAATGAGCACCGTTTTTGTCAAAAAGTTAAAATTTTGTCTAGTGCCGCCGATATTTCCCAGCTCGGAGTTCAGGTAATCTGTGTACAAACGGTTTAAGAGAAGTAAATCACTTTATTTTCTGAACATGGTTAAATTAATGTTAGGTGTATTATGAGTGTGATGGCTTTGATCGCAATTGTGAGGAGCATTCACGAGCATGAGGAGCATAGTAACACCCAGGGACTGTGTCCAAATTTGAACATTAAAGTCGTTCGTTTTAGATAATTTTGGATGAATTCGAGCGGAAAAAAGTTGCACAGTTTTAACCAAGGCCTTCTGAATGGTATAAAAATAAGAATACGTTGACAAACAAAACCATCCAGAAAACAAGCATCAAGATTTTTATTTCTGAATTTGCTCTGTCCCGTTACCATAGAGTGCGGCGTTCCGTGAGAAATAGACCGGTCTTCCATTCATTTGTATAAAACACCGCTAGTTATATCAGACCGCGCCGGTCTAATTTTTGAAACAGACTATATATGCATAACATAGCTTTTAGACAAATGTATTTAAAAGAAGATTGCGTCGGAAGAATAAAAAGAGAGTTTTCTGTCAAGTCTGTACTCGCTTGCTGCATTGGTCTATCAATTGGTCTATTCATCATATATATTATTCTTATCATTGTTGGTCTATTTTTGATAGTTTCTCTAGTTTGCTGGGTTGTCAGATCGCACAACAAAACACAGAAAGTTACGTTTATCAATTGAATATGAAAACAACGGTAATTAATACGAAAATTAGTGACCTAAAAATCGCAAGCGCTCTAAAAGCCCTTGATTCCGCATACAGTCAGCCAAAACTATGACAGGGCTTTGGTTAGGTTAGGTGAGATGGTGATTAAGGGCACACCTTCAAAAAGTAGCACACTTGATGCCATACTCGCTAAAAAAATACATGTATGTTCAATAACAGATGCGCTTCATCCCAGTTTTCTAGGAAATTCATTGGCACAGCCAGCTGGATAAATTTCATAAGGGAGATGAATCTAGATAGAAAATGTTTGTCTTGGTCGGGTTTGGCGCTCGGGAAACCTGGGTATCCGGACCCCAATCCTCCCCTTCATTATTACATATCTATTTCAGGAGACAAATCATATGCATGGATAATGATCTTACTAATCTCACTAGCTTTATTGGATAAGCTACCCGATCAAAGGTGAGAAGCAGGATCATGTTGTTAGTACATAGCAGGGATGTACAGAATGCGAAATGCGGAATGCGGAATTTTAAAAAAAAATTGCGGAACGCGGAATTCCGCACTTCGCTGATTCCTAGTAAAGTTTGGTGTCCCGGCATGTTTTGGATCGTGCCAGTGTCTTGATAAGATCGGATCCACCGGAACCAGGTTTTTGTGTTCCGGTTTCTGATTACCAGAAATATTCAGAAATCCCGAGTTCCGATTCCATTTTGGACAGCCCTGACTTGTACCAGTCTACAATTTTCGGGTCGGGTCCAGGTCTAGTCTCATTATTGCCTAATTGAAATATTTTGAAGATTTAAGTCTTTCCAACACAGAAGATCTGCTCTCGTCTTCTATATCTGTGGCGGACGGTATCATTGTTGGTTTACTTGGCATAATTTTCGGTTTATTGCTAGCAAACTATAGAAGGTAAGATATGTTGATATTAAACAGCGATGAGAAACGAGCACCCAAACACATCCCGGGCAAGCAATTTTCTTTCTGGGCCAGCCCAATTCTTCTTTCAAACCCAAGTGTCGACTATTTGTTATTGTCAGGTATACTTTATATGTTCTCGACTAGAGCGACCCAAGTAACATAACTCAACTGGTAAACTGTTTTTCCGTGCTCGCGCAAAACATAATATCATTAAATTGTGACAAGTTGAACACCGTGGTTTCATAAATTAATAACACATTTTTACAGACCGACTAGTATTACAACTGTTAGGAATATCAATGCTGGGCTTTTGGTGAACGCTCCCAGGAACCAAAGAATATGTTGATTATCCCACTTATCGAATTAAATACTCAGAGATGTGTATTTGTTCATTGTTCTTTCATAATAGCAAATATTAATGTTAGTAGTTGCGGAAACGTAGTTTATTTCATTTTAATATTTTGAATAAACTATTGATCAATCTAGAAATGTCGGATAATGAAGAGCATGTACGAGTGAAATTGAAAGACAGTGCCCTTAGATTGATCCTGGTTGGTTCGGCGGTCCATGGAGTTGAAATATCAGGATCCATAGACGTGGGGCTGGACGCTAATTTAAAACATGTACATTATTGAAAAATGAATCCAAATGTATAGTCTAAAACTCATATATAATGCGTACCCTTAGTTAGAGCTTACTAATTGCAATTGCCTCCTGCATAACACAATGATAAGTAATGAACATACCCGCCCCGCCAACCCCAAATAAAATTATAATTGAAAACATTCAATTTCATTCACTTTGTATTTACAACTATTTTTACCTTCGACTGATTACGGTATAGTCGCCTGACGCACCTATTTTACGGTCAGCGAAGAAACCCTTTTTTGAAATTAACTTATTATTGAAAGAGTTCAAAAGTGTTAGATATATTATAACTGAAATGGGTATGGAGCGTTGGGTACGGTTGGTAAATAAAAATCAACCGACCCTAACGCTTGGAAATCGTCCTTAAAGCATGGATTTTTATAATTACTAGAACAAACATTTTCATTTAGTAAAGCAGTAACATTTTGTAAAAACTCAATTTTTTTTCTTTTTTTTTGTTGATAATTTAGATTTTTGTTTGGCTATCTATGGTTGGTAAACTTTGAATTGTATTCAGGATTCACAAAGTTAGATTTTTTTTCAATTTTTGTTCCAAGCTTACACGTCCTTTGACCCATTGAGGCCCATTCTTTCACTACTCGGCCTAGAATTAATTGTTGATGTTAAATAACAAATTAGACAAGCAAATGTTGAGTGTATCGTATCTTTGAAGTGTTTTATTTATAATATCGCGGAATACTATATATGAATATAAACAAATTTGTTCTAGGATGGCCTGAACTTTCATTTTGCCGCTGGTTTCAAGTCGCTTGCCGTTATTGGTGGGGTGGGGATATTTTGCTACTTTATTTACCAGGGCAGCAGTAGGTTTGTTTTTAGTAACTTCAGGCCGCGGTCGGTTTGTACGATTAAGAACTTTAAGAACAGAAAACTTAACCGTGCAAAACGAATCAACAGTGAATCGGTTTGAAATGTTGTGGCAATCTTGATAGACCCGTAAACTCATAGACAATTATTTACACATGTAAATGTGAAAGTCCGGTCTCGCATGCAGTAAATCAGAGTTCTTACAGTTTGGCCAGACCCTTTGAGATTCTAACCATGAGATATTTAATTGAAACTCTACTTTCTAACAAAATTTATTAACTTTTGGTTTATTAAGTATTGTTTCAGTACGATGAATATAACTGGCAATTGCGCAAATAACGCCGGGAAGATCATCAACCTGGCCTTATCCATCTAGACCATCATTATTGTTGTCATATGTTAAAATTTATTTTACTGTCTATAACTGGGTTTTTGAATAAACCGTGATTTCGTTTGCAGTCTGAAGCAAACCCGTATGTACGAAAACATTCTAGACGTAATATTCAATTGTAACGACTAATACTAATAAATAATTGTAATGACTGGAGAACTGGTTTATCCTTTCTAAAATTGCGAGTTGTCGAACAAAATATTATGGGTTGGGTAAATTAGAAACAGACTCCGCTGCAGGCCCAGTCCAGGACGGTTGGTCTGCAAAATTTTTGAACCAGGCCCGGCCTAACGACGGGGCTAGATTATGTGTAATCTGTTTAGAAATATACACAAGTCATTTTAAGAATTCGTAAGAGACAATATTGTCTTGAATATAAATATATTGAATAGGTCATACAATTCATATATTCCTTTATAACTAATATATCCGCCCTGACCTACCCTCGAATGCCAACTCCAATACAAAATAAGAATAGAATAAGTATAGTCAAGTGTTTATTCATACAAATGATAGATTATATTTTGTCTTTTCATTATTTCTTAGTCTTCTTATAATAATTTCATATTATACTCCATACCCTCTTTATAAGACGGACCCTTCCAACTGGTTGCACCGACATCCCATTCAGGGGCTTCTTGTAGATTACAATTATAGGCCTAAATATATAATAATTGTAATAAAATGAAATGAATAAAAAGAGTAATTATGATAAATAATTTATATATTATTATTGTTTTGTATCTTATTATAATTAAACTCACTTTTTGTGCAGCAGCCACCTGTCTATAAATATAATCATAGTCCGGAATATCATTGTATTCTAGAGAATCCAAATAGCGAAGTATGGCAGTCATATAATAGATAGGACATAGCGCTAACATCTTAAATAATAATATAATTATGTATATCTATTAGTTATTGTTCTATACATAATACTTATTATATAATCTTAAGATCTTATTTTATAAGTTTATAATGGTTATAGCTAGCCAATTCAGCTGTGTTTGGTTATAATATAAGAACCAATATTTACTGTCTTTTCTTACCTTTTTCATATTGTCCTCCTTTCTTAACTGTTGTTTATATTCTAATACAATCATTCTGTCGGTACCCTAAAATAAGTAATTAAGGTTTTTTTATGAAAGTTTAAATAGAAAAAACATGTGGAACTCTTTTAGGAGCTTGTTAAAACAAATGTTTTTGTACTTTTATATAATCAACACAAGACGGAAATCATTTACAAGATTGTGAGGAGATGTGGAAACTCAAAAACTCGGTTTAGAAAACATTATTCATTGCCAGTACATTACATTATTCATTGCCATAGTCTATATAAAGACCTAAGTTTCCAGCGCGGTATCACGAACGGGGCGCCGTGTTATAAAAAGTGAAAGTACTTTTGAGGAAAACGCACCACGTCGACCGATTTTACATAACTCTGCGCCCCGCTATTGATACCGCGCTGGAAACCTAGGTCTTGAGATAGACTATATTATTCTATTATTATTATTATTTACGCATTATTCTAAACAGGTCAGTTCCTCTTACCTTACAAGACTTCCATGGTAAGTGACCAACCGTCCATTCAACAACCATGTACCACCAAGACTCAATATCATCTTTTCTAGCTTGTTCCTTCTAAAATATATATTTAAATATAAATGTTGTACAATAATAACATGTTTGTAAACATACCAATTCGAGACAGTTCAGACTAGCATACCGTGTTGTTCCACGGAATGCTGCTTTAGTGCGTGGATGTCGAATGTCCTTTTCAAGAGTTCTAAAAGTATTACTGTTATTAATAGCACTTTTTTGTCACAAGAACTAGGATTCGGAAAAATGAAATATGAAATCGGAGAAATACCCCAATATCGGACTCGAACCCATGACAGCATTCAAGAACCTTGCCGACATGGTATCGAACCTTGCCGCAAACAACAATTGTTCATAACCGTTGACGCGCCTCTAAAATTCCGTTTCCGCCGCGTAGCTACGTGAGCGATTGTTGTTCCTACCGGAAACGAGGTTTCTCCTGCCCATGTTGGATACGGTAATGAATAATACAAAATCCCTGTAAGCCCCTTTTTCTGTTCGAAACCTGTATCGGCGACATAATCCAAAGTCCAATATGAATACAGTATGCTGTGTTTGATCATCTTCACGGCCAATGGCAAAGTTAGGAGGTTTTATATCGCGGTGGATGTAGCCAGTCTAAATAGAATACAATATATTCTGATCATTATTTTCAGTTAAAAATTAGTTAATCATATTAATCATTAAAATTAGTTAAATTAGTTAAAAATAAAAAAAATCAGCACAATCGATAGTTTAAAGTTTTATAGATTGATAACAGTTTCGGTGGGTTTGGTAGCTAAAAGTTGGGAAGCCAGGGCTGAAATTTTGCATACTTTTCTTTACTCGCCAATCATTTTTGTTAAATTGTATTCAAACCAAAGCACCACCATACTTCTGAACAACCCTGATTTGAAGGAAACGGGCCCTGTTTTTTGTATTTCCATTTATTTAATACTATTTGACTAACCCTATGAATATCCCTTATGCCAGCTAAACATTGTTCTGCTAAACGTAGACTTGTTGACATAGAAAAACGTTTTTCTTTTTGTTTCATTCTCAAATCCCAAAGATTCTTTCCAGCCTAAATATATATGTTTAGTATAAATATTTATTATTCATATAATATTATTAATAATAATACCTACCAGTCTAATAACTACAAATTTGAATCTGTCTCGCACGGCACCATGGTCTTCGTAATGCAAAAGATGGGTGGATGCCACCTTTTGAGTTGCCAACAATACTTCAGCCTCGAATTTTAATATCTAAATTAATAAAATAGTTATAATAATTAGTCTAGGTTATATTCCACATTAGAAACTTGTACAGTCTACTACCGTATGATATAGCCTAAATCATATAGGCGACTTGCTGGCGTAAACAGTGCGCTTGTTGGCAGGGCTGGCAATTTCACGCGCTGGACGGGTCGGGACGGGGCCGAAAATTTGAGCACAGGGCCGAAAATTCAAAAATTCCCGCGCAAGGACAATGTTTGTGAAAAAAACCAGGCCACATATTTGGGAAATCGGCCCGGGCCGGCCTTTTCCCAGCCCTGCATTTAATTTGAGTTAACAAAACGAAATATATGTCGGATTAGATCAATTAGTATAGCAAATTCCCCCGTTCCAAACTGAATTGAGCAACCGTGGGATGTATGCTTGAATGTTCTCTTATGATTCCCGCAAAACCGACTTCTAGCTGCCCCAAAGAT
>JAQGAV010000486.1:0-32046 GCA_034691345.1 Phasmarhabditis papillosa
AAGAGAATATCCAACCTGGATCTTCCAGATAATTTTCTTCCCGCTTGACCGGAAAATCTGCCAGTCGCTTTGCAGACGGGAGCTCCCTAAACGACGATTGTTACTTTCGTTAATTACGATAAACGAACCACTTTCTGAACGCTGAGCATGTTTCGAGGATGTAGGCAGTGGCTAAGTGTATCCAAAAACTTAGACACAAATACCTCCTCAGAAATACGGAATGATTTTGCAAATCAAATTTGATCAATTTAAGAAAATCACGACGAATCGTGAAACGGGCAGTGAAATTATCGCTGGAGCGCAATATATCCTAGTAGAAGTGCAGCGTTTCACTCGTATATACTGCAAAAGCTCACATATAAATTTTTAATAGTTTACTAGTAGATTTGGAATCATATTTTAACATAGGATTACGCAATGGAATTACCGTGAACACGATATTAGTTTAGTCGCTCTACATATCACTTTATTTTCCTACGGTACTTGAGATCTACATGGAAATTTTTCTTTTCCCAGTTTCTAACACGTTTGTTCCAACTTTGTAAAATTTCTACTTATTGGTCTGTGTTGCCAATTTTTGTATAACTCTTTCCTCGACGCAATCTCTGATATCATTCGCCAATTTCTCTTCATGAAGATATTGTGTTTTTCCGCATATTTTCAGTGTAACTGTTGAATCAGCACATTAGACTAGTTCTCAAGAAAACACTCGAGACAGTCTACATTCGAACAAAAGTGTATTTCAAAGTATAGTTGTTATTCTGTTTCCACATTCCTCTATGTGAAAAGTTATTTTTATTCCCTGTTTCTATAGTTTTTGTTACTTTTCTAATGCCGTAAACATCTATGTTGGGCCCGATAATGTTTTTAAAGCTGCCCACTGGTACGAATGTCGCCCAATAAAAGCAAGATTTTATGGAAGTCTGGATCCTTATCACTATTGTTTCGCTCAGCCGTTATGGCGCTGATGATTTGATTCGAAAAATTAGCTGAACAAATTTATAAGTATCCTGCTTTAAATTAGCTCCATATTAACATAGTAAGCATATTTAATTTATTCTTGAAACAACTGTACTGCATAAGGTAGATATTAATTTCCGTTTTGTTTTCAGACAGTTACTCTGCATCATTTGCAAAATAGATAACAACAATGATCTCACAGTAGAACTAGGCAACTTGCAAGATTGTTCTCTACTCTAACCTTTATGTACTCTATGTTTATATCCTGCACCCACTCTCGCGGTCAATCTTCGTCTACTCCAGGGCTTAGAACTAGTAAATTAAACAGAAAAAACTAACAGATGATGCAAGTTGTCGTCAAAATGATTCCTAAATAGCTACACTAGTTTTATGAATGAGATGAGTGTGTGAGCAATTGTTTACATGTACTACTAGCGAACATAATCTGCCTCTATAAAAGCTGAGAACTTCAGAACAGCGGAAATCTTTTATACTTTTATAGAGATATTCTTTGGGATAGCTCTTGGGCGAATTCGCTAACTTTTTGGCGGGATCTAAACCAGACAAGCCCGAACAGGTCTTCTTGTAAGGATAATTTCTTTAATGCAGAATAACTTTCGGATTAGTAGGATTGTGAACCAAATCTTTGAAGGGTCCGAGCCTATTTCTATAAGGTGTTAAACGATAGAGTGAATGATCTCATAAACACTCTGGAATATTATCTTATGTAAAATAGTGTTCCATCAAATATTTCAACGAAATTGAATCTTCCAAGGGAACCTCCAATTTCCGGTATAAATTTACAACCGCCATTTAGTTTTTTGGGGGAAGCCCGGAAATTGAAAAGGGTAAGTGCATGCGGGCTGTCTGAACTTTTTATATGAAATAAGGATTTCATTGAAATATTGGCCATATACTTTATACGTTCTATGATATAAAGCGAAAACAATTGGTGCTTTCTTATAATTATCCTGCTATAAAAGTAAAAGAAATCAAAATTGAAAGAGATAATAATGTATTCCACTGATGGATCGCTTGGAGGAATATGTTTGGGTTTCAGACTTTATATAGACTGAAACCCAAACATATTAGCGCTCCAACGCAACATTCGCAGTCCTTTACCTGCAAGCAATCCGTCCGTCGACTTTACTACCTAAATTCCTAGAACCATCTACATAGAACTTGGAACATATCAGCTAAGCATCCGTAATATTGCACAATTTTAAAATTACACAAACCCATAAAATATGTATTTTGAAATACATACCTATAATGGTGGCTAATAATTACGTTTTTTTTGTTGAAATAATTACGCAGATTACATAGTAGCGGAAAAACCTTGAAGGGTTCACTTTATCTTGTTTTGTAGATATCGACCAGTGTTATTATGAGAAAAGCATTTTTTTTTTTCGGAAAAAATTGCTTATTTAGCAAACTTTGAACGAAACATTTGACTTTTTTTTGCTCTCACTATCAGTTCCACTATTCTTATGCTTAGTTTCTTGTTAAAGAGATCTTAGTATGTTGCGTTATTTGTTTACGAGGTCTCAACATCCGTTCCGATTATGTCTTTTTAACTAATCGCCTTATCCAGAACGCTTAAACAGCTTATATCTTCTTAGAAGTGTGTTGGAGTTTATTAATACGTAGAGAGATTACTGTATCGTTTATCTCTCGAAATCTAAACGGAGCTCAGACATCGTCGTAGACTCCACGAGGCCGAACAGTGAAACATTGTTCTGCACTAAATTGCATTGTGTTTATAATTAGCTGTCTTTTTATCTATGGCTAGTTATGGCAAATCAGGGTGGTCATGGCGAATATCTTAATACAAAAACAGATTTTCGGGCGTCTATGTAGGAACTCTACTTCGATATTGGCATGGTCGTCCGTATCACACTTATTTACCAAATACGATCTGTTAGATATTTTCTTATAACACTACAACGATAATGTTATTTGTGTCTTTAGTCTTGCAGCCTTTTTGTTTATCCTTAAAACGCTTCAAATTATTCGTCTGATCAAATTTTGTTGATGGTGCTAGAAAAAATAGATGAAAATGATGTAAACAGAAAAATGTCTGCAGAAATATTCCTCCAAATAGACAATATCCGCTCTCACTTAATCAAATAACCATTGGGAATTTAACCATGGTTATATTCTTATTTTGGCTTTTGCAAGGGCCAAAAACTTTTGATCACGGGCCAGCGGGAGTTTATTCCCACTGGCAACGGCTCCTGATTCAGTTGAATTGTTTATAGACTTGACTTTTGTTCTCATTACTCAATAACATTTTGCACTATCCTTTGGGCATCATCTTATCACACCTTACATCAAAAACGTTGCGTTACCGGTTTATGAGTTCTTTGCTTTTTTCAAAGAAGAGTACTTTAACAGGAAACCGGCAAACATTTAAATATTCGGTAGCAAGTGTGAGTTGTTTATGCACTATCCTGGAGAGAAGCGGTGTTAAGGCATGAATGAAATATTGGTAGTGACCTTGTTTTCAAAAGAATCTGGCGCTGGAAACCTAGCTCTGTCAACAGACTATCTCATTTAAACCAATTGTACGATGTAACAAAATTGATATATTTTAAGCCGGTTTTTGCTATTGTTTGATAGTCGACATATCACTTTTATCGTAAAAACGATCATTGTAAACGCCTTTGAAACATTTGGGAGCAGTTTCTTACTGTCTATGGGTTCTACTAGACCTCTCACGGAAGGCCCCGGGGATCCGAGAATTTCCCATTTTACACCCGATTTGAGACATTTAGCTCAATATACTACAAAAAGACCGGCCCGATAAGAGTTCTGGGTTCGGCAGTGAAGTTCTTTTTACAAAGCTAAGTATTCTACGTTAACAATAGGTAGAAAAACCTAGAATGGGAAAAAATAAAATTCATTTAGTTAAGTTATTGCCGCCACCGATGAGCCCGTTTTTGTGATCCCGATCAGGTTCTAGCTCCAAACAACAACAAACTTCATAGATCGTTTCTAACTATTCTCAAAATAACCTTTACTACAAAGTAGTTTTTAAAAGTACAGTTGTACTTCTTATGATTTTCATTAAGTTCAGAGGAAAAATTTATATAAAACTCGAATAATCCTGACATTCTTAGACAACTGTTTTGTGCCATAACAACTTAATCCCATTCTTCATTGCGATTAGTTATATGACGGTCCTCTGATCAACCCTATTTATAGCCCTTTTCATGGAATCTAGGAAACAATATATAAGGGGATGCATTTCCAGAAGTTTGATATTTTATATAGCTGATTCGAACAAAAATACTGGCATTCGCGTGCCTGCAGTGATATAAAGCAGACCATCCAACCTGGTCCTCGTGGCCGGACCCCCGTTTGGCTTGGGCCCGTCTCGCTGGATGGTCTGATATAAAGTTTTGAATTGAATTTCCGAAAAGCAGACGGTTCTCATTTATTGTCATTCAACTAAACGTTTCTGTTTAACCGGTCTAGGTTGTTGACCATAGCAGTGTACAGCAAACAGGTCTGTTCTGCTCCCACAGTGTAGCAGCTCTCTAAATTCTGAAGTACAAACTATCAATAAAGATTCTTGGAGCCAACAACCTTTCAGCTACTTTGTACGTTTAAAAGCAAATCAAATTAATGAGCAGAATCTATTAGAACTATTAGTCTATTAGCATATCAACGCTAATTTTGCTATTTGGAAACATTCGGGATCTCTTGCTTTCACTGTAACTTTGTTTACCCTAATCGCCGTTACCTGATTAAAATGGATAAAATAGTGTCAAATTAAATTGGTTGATTCAAAAATCACTAATACTATGCTATATATAGCTAAAAATAGTTTTAGCTGCTTTCGACTAATGGTAAAGACTTATCGACAAAACTATACGTATCAAAAACCTAACCAAAGAAAACCCCCAAGATTACACTTTTATTTACATAATTATTTTTGTTTTTAAGGAATAACATCAGGAGCATACAGTTATAAATAGTTTACAGTAAATAACGAAAAATAAGATTAAAATTATTAAATCAAAAGATCAAAGTTACTGTAGAAAATGGTATAAATAGACGAATTGGTGATTGAAAAACAGGATTCTTTTTTCTTTTTTACATTCTTTTTTGCCAAACTGTAAGTTTTAATGTCACTATTGTATTTTCCAATATATTAATAACATACATGCTTTATAAAACTAGTTGTTTTAACAAAGAGTTTCTTTTCAAAATGAATGAATTCAAGTTAGATTATTTATCAGTAACAAACTGCATCCAACTTTCCGAAAACAGTTATAGGTAGAATATGCTTCACAAGTATAGTCTATCTCAAGACTTAGGTTTCCTGTGCGGCTATTTATATTTTACATTTTATATTTTAGCCAATAATTTTTAAGACAATACTTATAGATTTAATAGAACTCTCCCACCAGAATCTTCTATTCCTAGATATTTCAAATGTTTCGATTGCTAATTAACAGGATTCAAGTTATGCTGTTTAATGATGAATTAAAGTTTTGAAGCAAATTCAAGTGACTATTATCTGCCTTAACAGAACCTTAATATTCTAACCATGTTTAGTTTGGTTTTATGCTTTCCACATACGACTATTTGTCTTATATCTGCTGAAATCTTTCTAATGAATACACCCGAATTATATTGTTAACGGTGTTCAGACTTCATCTACGAAGAATACGGCCACCTTGCTGAAACTCCGGATTTCGAATAACAAAGGTTTTATTCTCTTTCAATATTGTATTCATTCTTTT
This sequence comes from Phasmarhabditis papillosa, assembly GCA_034691345.1. Taxonomy (NCBI): domain Eukaryota; kingdom Metazoa; phylum Nematoda; class Chromadorea; order Rhabditida; family Rhabditidae; genus Pellioditis; species Pellioditis papillosa. The sequence continues at coordinate 5,715 of JAQGAV010000486.1, forward strand.
ATTATCCCCGCTACAATTATTATCAAAGACTCTTTATTTCCACAACCATATTCGAAATCCCGTTTTAACAATCTATGATTTTACCCATATCGGTGACGAATACCGCCTAATCTAGACAAAATTCAACCACGATCTGGGTACCACAAATGTATTCCCGTAACCTTCGGTCCAATTATTCTTGATTGTTCTTACAATTTAGGTCTATTCGTATGTTGCAACTACTTCGGCTAGCCTAATAAGAGTTCCAATTAGCTAAAAGTACATATCTCGCTTACTATGAATACAAAGAATAGTAATTAGAGTTATGTCTGCTACGAATTCAGGATTGCTAACTAATTGTTGAATTATGATGAGAACCAACGCAACCAGCCTGCATTTAGCGGTGCGTCGCCAATTAGAATTAGAGGTGACGTACGCAGAAGTCGGGTTTTCTGCTCCAAAAGCTCCAGAAGCGTCATGTAAGTGCAAGTATACACCAAAAGTTATTATTTTGATTAGAAAGTTTCAAAAGATGGTCATTCATTCTGAATTCATGCTATCGGTGGTTGAACTGGTTAGCTTGGCTGTAAAATATTTTAAAAAAAACCGTTTAACCCTCACTATCAGGCAAGTAAAATAGACTGCGCACTTTATATCTTAAGGATATGGAATGTTTTGATTTATTACCCAAATCTACTGAGCAGTCTTTTATAATTCTTATATGTTCTCTCTCTGCATTATAATAATATAACTGTGCTAGTTGTACTAGCTAAATTGTCCTGGTGATTTGCACAAAAATCCCTTGAACTGCAACGTTTACGCGAGTATGCAAATAGTTTTGTCCTTAAATTATGTTCTTTGGTTGCTTAGGAATTTCAAATGTTAAATTCAGCTTTAAATTCGGCTTTATTATGTAGACCTAAGCCAATATTACAGCTTGCAACTCAATCGACAAACAGTAAAGTTGGTTTTGGTTCAATATACAGAAAGTATTTCGCTAAAACAAAACTTGTAACAAAACGGCCATTCATTCCGTATTCTTCTAAGCTAATTCGGCTCGTTTCTAGCAATCAGTCTTCGGGGCACGAAAGTAAGCAGTTGGAACATAATTGTGAGTTGTCATTTACAAATGACGAACAATTTTGACCTATGCGAACGGGGTTCTATTTCTCAACTTTTTAGCTCGACGTATCATATTTTGATCCCAATTAACCAAGTTGTAGACATCAGCCGTAAGCTATGGTTGTCAGAGGGGTATTTATAGAAGTTAATACGCATTATATAATTAGAGTTTAATCATTCATTTTGGTGTTTAAGAAGTTTAGTATTTTAATCCAAATGATATCGTTCCACTACTTTCAAATAATACACACTACTTTATAATTGAATGAAACATTTCATTTTCATATATAGTAAATTTCTATAATTTTACTGGAAAACAACATTCAAGCAGTTTTATTAGCTCACGTTTTTATTGTTCTTTATCCTGTTGAAAATCAGTTTCTGGTCGGAACCCGGAAATCGGATACCCATATCCGAACGCTTCAAAACCACTCACAACTGAATAATTTATAGGATCGTTCGTATTTCTGGAAAGCAAACAAAATAGACTTAGCGTACATAGCAATAATGTAATTGAGCTGCAATACTAGCAAGTTGTTTATGTGATAAAAGATAATCCTTTGAAGTAAAGATATGTTGTTTACATTTTGTCAAAATGAAGGCTTTCTTTATAATCTAGACAGTTGTAATACCTAGACCAGTAGTAGTACTTGTAGTTTTGAATAGCCTGCTGAAATAATTCGAATTGTCGTACCAATATATATAATTTTTTTTCAAATCCCGATTCTGCAATCAAGTACCCTGTGATAGTTGGTCTCTTTGTTCAACCAGGTTGTTAACACGTTCGCATCTGCTAATCAATCGTTTTTCTTGGAATAGCTGGGTATCCTTTTTTATAACTGCAGGTATTGTCCTGTAAACAAATGTTAACAGTTTTATGGTCCATAACAAAAAAAGACTGCACTGAGCGATTTTTTTTCAAGTTTCAAAAATGGCTCGTTCTGTGGCAAAATTAAACTTCACTATATGGTTCGCTGCGCAATTTTTTGTTTGTTGTCAGAAAAATATTATTGTATTAGTTTTATTTGGTATCATGTCCAGAAAAAGACAAATACACAATTGTGAAATCCTATGTATACCACAGCGCTCTTGGGTCTTTCGTTTGTTATAGACTATAGTAATCACGACGGCGACGAATATGGTTCTTTATTGACCTACAATTTAACGAATTTTATACTGTTATTTATCAAGATTTCAAGATGACGCGGTTTGAGAGAAACCCGACCTGGCCGGCCCTACATTTGGAGAAATTTCAGTGCTACAAACGGGCGGGTTCATTTAACCCTAACAAACTAATACCTATGAAAACCTTCTCTCAAACTAAAAGAAGTTATTCATTTTAGTTATTTTTCTCTTTAAAAAACTGCATTCAAATATTCACGATTGAACTCGGGCTTGCGTAGGCTTTTTATTTCATTTTCTCTGGATTATTCATGGGATTCACTTTGTTTTTGGTGAATTTAAAAAATCAGGATCCTGATCTCTTGAACCCTGTCGTATAAAAATAGAAAAATAAAACAAACAAATTTTATTTTTCGCTTCCCACAAATGCATTAAAGGAAATTAAGAAATCAGTGGTTCTGCCATTCTAAAGCATTTGAATAACTTATCTTGCTATCAAAAATTGTTTCAACTAATTAATGCAACCTAATTCAGCGTCACTAAAAATAGTCTGCAAGAAGTGATAGGTTTCCAAGAGCTACAGTCTACGGACAAATCTCATGTAGTTTAGTGGTCTGTTTATTATAAGGCCAGTGCACAATTATATCGGTTCCTTGTATATTTCTTTCGATTTCCGGGCTCCTTCTAAATTCTACAGTACCCCCCTGCAAACGATAGGTGCAGATATAGCTCAAAATATTTAGCTTTTCAATATTCATTCATTATCATTGCTGTAATCGGAGTAAACCCCATCTGAAACGCATTTCAAATAACTTCAAAATTTTAAATTTTTCTGAGAGTTGCGATACTTTAAGCGTTTTCATTGTTTATCTGTATTGCCTTGTTTTACCCATGGAATGCACGTAATCTTGTGAAAAATCACGTTTTCGGTAAGTTACGCTGGTAACCGAAAGTATTCTCAAGCTGTTGAAACATGTAAACAATAAAATTTTACAAAAAGACAAGAAATATTTAAAAAGATAGGAACTCTGGTAACAGCATTGCTTAACAACATACATATATAGTCGGCGGACCAATCGCTTGCAGATAAACGTCTAGCAAATTCAAATTAGAACATATATTTGCTCTAATTGCTTTGATAACTCTAATATATTTGCAGTTTCCGATTGTAGAGTAGAATAGAGCTTACTTGCGTATTATTCGGTAATTTTTCTTGTATTTTCGTTATTCCGAACCTTCCAGAGATAAGTCCTCATTTAACACTTTATTATAATCCCTTAATCAAACTATACTATAAAAGCCCTCATACTTTGTATTTTTCATAAATCTGGAGAAGTTTTTAAAATATTTAGTCAATGTTACAAAGTCTCCAGTTCGACAATGTCTGTTGAACTATGAAACTCATGAGTGAAACCTAAACTACGCTTGCATGATAGCAATAAGTTTTCTCAGCACAGTCCTTCGAAAACTCTAATTCCTTCAATTATGGTACTATGCAGCAAACCTTTAAAAAAGAGCAAATAATTGAGCTTCGGGTCGGATTTCTTAATGCTTTGTCTTTTACAACTTCCGTAAATGAATCGGTTCCACGCATCACATGGGGGTGATGTGGCCCATTTAGAAAAACATGACCTAGCAAAACAGGGTACTAGGACATGGGACAGGAAGGAAAAGTATAAAGGCGACACGGGATCCGTATCCCAGAATGAGCTTAGGACACCAAAACAAGCCTAAATACGTCATTCTAACATGATCATATGATTATTTGGAACAGTTAAATGAACATGTACAACCTTTTGGAAACTTAGTATCCTTATTTCGATAAAATATTTGACTAAAAAGTTCCATTGTCGGGTGACTCCAGAGCATAACTCCGGAAATATTTTGCGAAATGTTTCACATTAATAATTGAGATCGTTCATCTCAATATTCATGATTATTTTTTCTAACAGATTTCCGTAAAACGACGGAACATTATAATCTTCTTCTGACTCATGTCATTTTTCGAAAGTTTTTATTGAACATCCAAAAAGTCTCATTATCAAAGTCCATTCATTAGCTTAGTTGCCTTAACTGGATAAATAAACATGACTAACCAATTTACAACGATTGACATGGTTTTGCCTATAAAACCAAGTATACATACTGGTCTGGATTACTTTATATCGAAATTATTCTGTTACGGTTTTCTACTGAATATTTTAACACACTGCTAACTGATTTCAGCTATATTCGATTTCATTTAAATATCCCGCATATTTTGTTCCATTTATTTTTAACTTAAACTTGTAAGTTTGAGTAACATACTTTTTTACTTTCTATCTTTCTATCTCTTTTCCTACTACTCGCAACATTTGCCGGCAACTGGCGTCTCGCTGGTCAGATCATGGCCTCCGTGGCCGTTGGTCTAGCTCAGAAAAACATGTAGGCATCCAACGAAAGAGTGTCAAGTGCCAGGAACGATTGATACATTCACAAAAAGTATCAATGTTTTTGAAGATATAGTTTGTATATACCCGACTACTATATTTTTGAATATAGGATCTTAGATTTGAAAAAAGTATATTCTTTATTTCTGTATACAAGCATATCCTTCACGTGGATTTTTGAAAAGATTTCTTCCACCAGATGTAGATCATGATGTTACAACATTTCATTCTTTACTTGATGACTAAAATATTCATTTGGAAAACAAATCAACCATATGATTATGAAAACCATCAATTTCTACTTAACTTCTAATGAGAAACATTTCAGTCAACTAATTGCTTGTATCCTAATACATGCTAATAACCACACTCGGTCACTAGAGACACTATATCTTTAGTTCAGTTTGTTTAGGATAAAAGTTAGCAAAAACTGATAAAAAAGAGTTCAAGTTTTCTATTATATATTTTTGTTTTTAGTCAAGTTAACATTTATAACCTATATTCTATTCAAATCTCCATTCACCACAGTCTATGTCTCATTACAAACTACGCAAATCCGGCCTACTCTTACATCCGATATAAGGTGTTTATCGTAGAAAAAATTGCCTTAATCCAATAATAGTCTGATTGGGCGGTCTGAACCTTTTAAACCATATAAATAAAACCATAAAACCATCTATGAATCTTAGAAATCATATTATTCTGAACAACCAAAGATGTGGTTGCGCTGTAGCTGTCTGAGAAGATAGTTTTCTTAAAATGAACTTGTACTTTTAAAGAGAACGTTACTAATCCATTGATTTTCCATTCATTTCTATATAACACTGTTTCTCCTCAGCATACTGTACGGCAAACCTATCATTTGATACAGACAATATTTACAGTTGTTTATTCACGTAAGCTCTTTACTGAATATATATAAAATTTAAAACACTCGATTACTTTCGGCAACATTTCAAAAACATAATACAACCAATACATAATTCTCTCTCACGAAATCTGCGGATTTCAATGAAAAGTAATTTCTATTGTTGTTCCAAAGAACGGCTTCACGGTAGTCATCGTTATTGTATCTGCCTATTGCTTGAGCAGAAAGAACAAGAAGTTCCGTCTCACCCTTTTTTCAAATTCGTCTTCCGTTCACCACTAAACCCAATTCAATATTGTGTTGATCTATAAAATAGACCGTTTACAATCCTGTTAAATCAAAATAAGTGTTTGTCTCATGGAACCTCTGTTCGCAGTTTGTAGTTTTATCAAACTGTTTTCTCGCAATTTGGTCGAAGACATTTCCATTTAGCTTATCTAGATTCTATGTTATTTATAAGGACATCCAGTAAGATTATAGTTATTCGAATCTGGAACAGAGTTGTTCCAGATTCGCTGATAATTGGTAAGCGGGATAATTGGCCAAAAACTGTAATCTGCAGAATAATCTAAGATACTATAATCCTCACTAAATATCATTCCTATTCCCAAAAATCAACACTTTAACTGTAAAACTATAGCCACTTATAGTTTTCTCTCAGAGCAATTTAAGCAAAACAAGATTTTCGTCGGCTTTTCTTTGAATAGCATTGATCCTTCATGTAGCCGGAATCATATAAAACTGGGTAGATTCCCGCTTATCCGAGATTTCAGAAGATTATTTTAGTTCAAAATTGTTGGGCGTGGCCTTAATAAAGGGTCTTCCTAGGAATATAAAAGCGCTTTCGAGCTACCTTCAAGATCACTTTTGGCACCGATCTTACTCTCTGGCTTCGGAAAATTCAGCTGAAAATATGGATCACGTATTTTTCTGAATTCTGATCTTTCTCTCGTAATATTTCAAATTTTAGCTCAAATCTATACATTTCAAATGTTTTAATAGTTAGCTAAACCGTTCGATAAATGTTGCTATTAGTACTTTCTTTATACAGAGTAGCTCCGTTCGTTAAAGAATATACTTAAGTTACCTTTAAACTTCATCTCGTATATTTTAAATGCTTCATTAACTTAATCCACAAAGACCATTTATAAAAAAATGCCTTCTTACAGAGTTGTTTCTAGTTAAACCCTATTTGGCAACTTTCCTCAACCAATTCAAAAACTACTGAAACCATGCATGTCTAAGTTAGCGTGATGAGAATATCTTAATTTATAAGTAACCGTCGGCCTAGTCTGATGAATTATTTACTGGAAGTCGTGCACTTGTTGATTAATAAAAGTACAGGCGGTCCAGCAGCATCTTAGGTGCAGAGAACCTACAAAAAGGAGTCTAGACGACAATTTGGCTGAAAAAGAACTATCACAATTTAAAATGATAAACTAAAACAGCATGTTGTGTTTTTATTTGTACACATTTATTTTGAGTTATTACTTTTGAAAGTAGTAACCTAAAAATGTGTAGTAAGATCCGCGAGAAATAACGGAGTGTTAAAAAAGAATCTCTCCGAAAATGGCTCTGAATGTTTTCAAAATACAAAAATATATGCAAAATTGCATAAAAATACGCAAGTAACACTCCCTCCTTCTTGAATCAGACTATATAAATATATATTATTATGTTCAATGGTTCTTTTATAATATACATGCACTTTTTGCAACGATCAGACATCTGCTTCTGCAAGACTAGTTGTTTGCTAACAATATAAAAAGAAGAAAATACTAGAAACATTTTTTATTCCTAGAATACTAAATTCTCCTACCTAAACTCATTGATCCATCTTCCTTTATTACTTGTTGATCACTAACAAGCTCTGTATATTTTCGAAAAATTCCTCCGAAACGAATGTTTTCAACACTGAAACCCCTCAATAGGCGTCTAATTAATCTTTCAATATATATTTTTAGGATAATTTTAGAAGTCGCATGAGTGTTTTCGAAAATGGCAACATTCTTGAATTCATAATTGATATTTAATCTTTTAGGAGGTTTTCTTTCTATCAAACAACACCGCTAATTGAATTCATTCTATGCAACTCTATGACACTAGTTTATCTGATCTATTTCGGTTCATACATCATTTCGATCTGAAACTACTTTGAATATAAGGATCAAAAAATTAAGCTTCAAACCACAGCGTCAATAATGACAGAATATTTACTGTTATTATCGAAACCCAAAAGTCACTACTTCTCTAGTTCACTTAACCTCTTACTCAGAGCTTTTAGGCTGGCCTGCCTGGCCTAACCAAAAAAACCTCAGGCCAGCTTAACAGCTCTGATCTTACTGTTATATGAAACACTTCAATTTCAGAATTTCTGGAATAAGTTAATAGAAAGGTAGACCAGTTTATATACTACTTTTTAATATATCGTATTTTGTTTGTAGTCCTAAATAGAAAAAGGACAGACAAGCTTTCAATTTAATTGTTGGAGAAATTCGCAGCGGAACAGATTTGTTGCAATTTACTAAATGTGCATTGCCAGTTTTGGAGTTCGTTTTTATATTCGTAGGCTTTCTAATTGAGGTAACATACTATCCCAATTAACCATTTATAATTCATCAAATTCTTGTCTCTCGAGATGTTAGCATAATCTATTTTTACCCAACTACATGCTTGTAATTTTGGACGATATCCAGCGATGAATTGCCTTCAAATATGTTCTCAATACTTCTTAAGTAGAGAAACATATCGCACAACTAGCATATATTACCACAATGATGTATTCTTTAGTAATTAATAGCTTAATTAAGTTTTAAACCTTTACTTCTATGTAGGAATGAATTAAACTTTGTTGTGTTTTACAGATTCCAGCTTACATCATAGTGCAATCTGATAATTTTGATATCTATTGCGTGCACCTTCGAAAGTGCTATGAGTGGGTCGGCCATAATCAAAAATTTAAAAGAGTTAAGAGAGTGGTTTATAAAAGCCAGAATTATTTTGTAACACTTAGAGTTGGGCGTTTTTCCCGTTTCTACCGGTTTCAGGTTGAAACAGGTTGGTGCAAAAGCGGGTTTTCGTTGTTCGGGTTGAGCTCAGACCCGAAATTTCAAGCTGGGACTCGTTTTTTTGTGGTAGAGCTGTCCAACTCTAGTAACAATCCCATCTGAAATTCTTGTGATTCCGGTCCAAAAAGTGTGCCACACCTTCTTTCTTCCAATAGAGTATGCTCACATATATGTTTGAAAATTGTTTTTGAACCAGACCTTCACAAGCAGTTAAATCATATTGAAAGACTAGTGAATAATCGTTTTCATTTTGGTACTCGATATTTATAGTTTCTATCACCAATAAAATACTAATAAAACGAAGTTCCTCTCGAAAACCTAAACTAATGATTGATAGACTATGCCCCCCGCCATAATCAACCTCCCGAGACCAGTCCAATGAGATTTAACTGGTAGAGTTTTTTCTTATTGTTTTAAGTAGTTGTTTCGGGAAACGATAAATATTCTATTCCATTCTAATGCTCTGATATTATTCTCAAGTATTGTCCGAAATCATCACTCACTGGCCATTTTTGAACCAGATCTCATCCACTGCGAACTCCAGGCTCAAACTCTGGCAATAACAGATATTTATAGCAACAAACTTGGAAAATGCCCTAAATGACCAAAATTTAACAAAATTGTTTTTGTAATTTTCGAACATTCCGTTCTCCATTTTGCCAAATTGTATTCTTACCTAGGTAAATCATAGGTTTCCACTAGGTAATTTAGGATAAACTTGGTTTTTTGCTTCCCGACGCTAATTTTAGCTAGCCATGTTCAGTATCGTCATGTCGTTTAGCTGGAGCAAATTGGCCGTTAGAATTGTTTACTCTTTGTACGAGGGTTATTTGTAAAGAAATGGGAATGTCTTCAAACATTTCCTATTTATTGGAATCAGAAAACAAATTTTTTTAGACTTAATGTTAGTTCTGTTTTGGGTAACAATCTATATCACCTCACTTTAATAACTCTTACGAATAATACCACCATATTGCTCGCTTACTTTAACAAATGTTTACAAAAAACAAATGTTTCAACATACTTTTTGTTCTAGCTGAACAGTTTCGTTCAGTCCTCCATTGAAAAGAATATCCAATAGACTAACAATAAGTTCACTGTTAAAACTTGCTGTTTACATATTTCAAATATCTTTGCCGGATAAAAAATTGTTTGGATTGTACAGCTCGGCACGCCTTGTGGTTTAAATGATATATAGCTGCTAGTCGCGAGGTTCATTAAATTTGAATTAGTGGATCACTACCAATCCCCAAAATTTTCTAAAGCCCACCCTGCTACCGCTGGAGTGAATCGCTAACCTATCGCATTTTTCACAAATACTTAAAGAATATTCCAAACATCATCTTTGCTAGACAATTTACAGTATCTTTGCTATAAACCAGACGTATTACTATGACACTCGATATAGTTGGACCCCACTTCTCGTCGATCGAATGTAATCCAACACCATTAAGAATCAAAAAATCATGTTCCAAGGGGAAGTGATGATCCTAAAAACCGTTTCGTTCAGTCGTTTCCCCAAAAGTACAGCTTTCTGCTAGTTTGGCCTTCGTCATAACACTGATTTCTGCAAAAAGCAGCCGCAAAAACAATTTTGTACTTTTGTTTATACCACATGTACTATCATTTAAAAGGGCGGCGGAAGTTTTGCTGAACTCAAAACAAAATTTGGCTGACTTTAGTAATGTTACATTTAGTTTGTATACTTTATTTAACTAATATTATATTAAGCTTAAGAAATATCCATTTTGTAAAGATAATTAAATACAACAATAAAGTAAATACTATATTAGAACTACTATACTAATACTTGAACCCACTCAAAAATTTAATATCCATTATAAGTCATATGTTCTCTTCCAGACTTAAGAAAGAGCAGATTTGCAACTAACCCTTTGGAATCTAGTGAACCGTAAGCAGGATATCCTTATTTCTATTGTTTCTTTGTCTAATAACATCATATATAAAAAAGGAACATTTCATGTTAGCAACTCAACTACGCCTACACTTTAGGAAAAGAAATAGTTGTTAGTTTTAGTTGAGCAATTAGTTTTATAATAGATTCATCGAAGAAATGCAATTCATTTTGAAGGCACGGTACACCCAAGAAGAATAAGCATAAAAATGATTGTGTACACTTTTAGAGTGAGCCGTGACTTTAAAGTATTTTCTATGACAGTTCTAATTCAACTTAGTTTTCTGAGAATACCATCTTTAATATAATTGTTGTTACCGATTAGGTTAAACCTCTTATCTCTTACAAAGGAATTCTTGGTTGACAACTTCTAAAGTTAGCAGAATCCCATTAGCTAATATTCCGAAATGCTGTTACGAACCAATTTGATTATGGCAAAAAATACATTTAAAACCATTTGTTCTACAGTAACTTGTTGTTCCTCTTCCGAAAGGATTGGAAATAATTTCTCTTTAAAAAGTTTATTGTTTTCGCTACATGTCAGAAAAATCGAAAATGAGCAAAGTAATCCTTCAGATTTATCATTGAAACATTTCGTAACCATGATAACTAAAGATAGGCCTGAAAATTATGAAGAGGGCAGCAAAACCCATCTCAACACGAACTTTCTAAAATTATCTTATCTTATTCAATTTTATTAGTTAAAAGCCAACTTTATTATATTCCGGATTCACAAAGACTTATGTGTTTACCTCAAACCTACACTAACCCTAGTACCAACTTCCCTAATATCGAATAATTAGGGAGTTAGTTAAATGCTATTTAATTTGTTCCTGTTAGGACCCAGCAGTTATTTAAATATCACTAAACACATCACAAGCCCGTCAAAAGTGATGTCACTAGTACAGGACACATTAGACTCGATTCTCTTCCGGAAACACCCTAAATACAGAACTTATTTTCTGGAAGATTTTGTAGGAATGATATTAAATATGCAGAAGCACGTTCTGAGAACTACATTCATAAAAGTATATATAGTTAGGGTCGAGTGGAATAGAAGTCATTCGCTTGCTTAAGCTCAATACTTCAATGGAGACTATTTCGCTTTGAAAGGCAATCCTTTTCGAGAATACCAGAAATTCTGTCCTTTTCACATTTTGAACTCAGAAAATGAATGCGTCTCAAATCAGCTGTTAGGTGGTTTCTTGTTTGGTCACGAATATTGGAACTCTTCTGAATCATAGCACAGCCCGTCGTAAACGCTGCTGAATGTATCCAGGCAATTTATGCACTTTGTCCATTGTTTGTATCAATATCAACGAATGCATTCGGGCTCTTAAGGCTAAGGCCTGGTCCGCTCTCAGAGCTTCAAGAAAAAGTAGCCCAGTGATTAGAAGCTTCGCCTCATGAGCTAGAGGTCGATAGTTTGAATCCCCCGAAGAAGAATTCTTGCAAATTTGTACTGATTCGCCGCCTCCACTCCCTGTGTGGTGTGCTATGAAGTCCCACTTCCTATGGTTCCTTCGTCTCACTTCTTCGCTCCAAATATCTGTGATCCCGTTTCGTAAAAATGAATAAACAAACTTCTTTAATCTTTGTAAGTTTTTTAGGAAGCCTCGTAAAAACCTTAATGAACTTATCAATATACAGTTTATATATATTCTGCGCCAGACAATTCTAGTAATCTATTTTTTTCTTAATATTCATTATCCATACAAAATAGTCTACTTTTTCGAACCCGGAACCTCTTTTGCTTCATGTAAACAGCTACAAATCACAACTCTCCTTATAGTGTACTATTTACCTATATCACTCGTTTTTGTCTCCAGTTGCCTATAACTTACGGTCTTATGATGTCTATTTCTACCTTATGTTTTACATTTAATCAGCTTATTTTTACTATTATTCAGGATTATGATGTGATTTTTCGTTATCGTCGCGTGAGTTTGATTCCCATGGTAGCGAATGACTCTCTGTAACAAGTAAGCTAGTCTACTGTAATACAACTGACGTGAGTGGGATGGGACCGTTTGGAAAGTCTTTTTTAGATTTATGTAGTTATGGAAATACCCAGGTTTTAAGGCGTTAGGTTTTAGAGAAAAAATATGTATATTTTAGTAAAAGTAATGATAACCCAGTTCGCGCTTATAACATTTTAAATTTGAACCTATACCATTCAAATACAGCTGATAAGTTACTCATACAGCTTCGCTTTACTCTGCGTGCAACATTTAAAATCCGTAGGCTCCACTGGAACCAATAGGTTAAAAAAAGTTGAAAGTATTTATTCCTTTAAAAAGGTAATACCTGCGCAGAAGTACAAACTTAACTTCATCATTCGGTTCCTACTGTTTAACATTGGATGAAACAATTTTGATTGAGGTTGATCAAACTTCTGCTAATAGTAACTTACCTTAATTAGCCTATTTATACCGTATTTAATAAGCAACTTAACATAATTGAACAGAAATTTCGTTCATTTATAAATTCAAGAAACATTCAAGAAACAAAAAATCATTTATATACTTGTAGAATTGGTAAAAGGGATAACACATTTTGTATATACGTTAATGGCTACTATATTCAGTGGACTAATCGCTTGCAAGAGGTTACGGTATGAACTGCAAATTTTTTAGAGCTTATTAGAGTAATTAGAGCAACTTTAGAGCAAAGATATGCTTTATTTTTAATTTATTATTCCTTTAGCTGCAAGCGATTAGTCCGCCGACTATAGCCTCAAAAGCCCATTGAAGTTACTAAAACTGTACATTAAGCCAAGCACATAGCAGAATAATATACTGCAAACTTTCTCGAATGGACTAACTATCCTGATATCTTTGATTCGTTACAGTATGTACAAGATTGTTTCCAGGAATTTGCCATATTAATAGGAACTAAAATTTCCCAGACAACTATACAAATTACCTTTTCCGAGTACCTTTTGTAGTATCCTCAACTTCATTCCGTTCTGCAGCAACCCACGCTTCACAGCTAAAAATAGTTGCCATTTGGTATTTTCTTAAAATGTTCGGTTTAGGAACAAACACGTGAGAACTGCTTAACTCTAAGGTAATACGTAATGTATATCCAGAGTGTACGTAGTTAGTCGTCGTCGTGAAAATAGATTGCGTATATTTCGTATATATTAGTTTGTGGGAATGAGAACGCGCAAATTTTTGCACTGAACTGGTAGTGTCTCCAGTTTTCAGTTTGCACTATTTGGTACAAGCAAAGAACCCAATTTTCAAAAAGACTCAATATTAGCAACTGTTGAAAAAGAGAGTACCCATAATGAGACAAATTGGTTACCAGCAGATATTGGAACAAATCTTTTCGATTTTAAAAGAGCAATGTATAGTCTCTTTCAAAACTAGGCTGCATACCGCCGGAATAACTCAATGCACTGTGTTGCAAATTTTTATCTTCAAAATAGTTCGCAATCGCACAGTTTAAATTTTTGCACCACCGCGCACTGATTGAGGCTTGTGCAATGTCGCCTAGTTCCAAATAAACCAATATACGTCTCAGCTGATCCTAGATGGTTACCCTACTTAACAAAATAGCTTATAATCTAGCTTTGGAAAGTTTAGATGATTTCAGGGATAATCATTACTGGAACTACTTTCTAGTATATAAAAATCAGCTTTAAATAACTGCAGCAATGCGCTTTAAATACGTAGACCAGGAATGACATGATATTTTTGAATAATATTGCCTCCAACATTCTTGCTAATCTTAATATGGTTATAAAAATATATAAAAATCATTATTTCCCGGAAGATACCACGAATGTTTGCCGAATATCCGGATTCGCTAGGATAAACTCATTATATTTGGTAGAAATCAGATCATAAGTGTAGGACGTTAATACACAGTTTGCTGGCATTTACAGTCAAAACATCTATATTTGGAAGCTTTGCATTCAAAGTAGCTTTACTTAGTTTACTATTATATCTAGTTAGATTCCACCATGATAATACTACACAACTCTAGTCATTTCGTCCGGTTTCTCGTGAATTCGGATGCTCTTCTGCATTCCGGAATAAAGTTTCAGTTCAGAATGGGGCTAGAAACCACGCCAGCCGGTGGCATTCTATGTTTGCCTCCAACATGCTGCCCATTCGTTGGGCTCACCTGGAGTTTGGGTGGCATTCTACTATCTAAGCAATGTCATAGCGCACGTGGTCTCTGAGAAGACTACGGCGCCAGAAAAAGAGACTTCGGCCGGATTGCAGGTTTTTGCCACCTATGTTGTATAGGAACTCGGAAATGTAGATGCGTCTGCCTGTGAGAAATAAATATCTTATGAATCGATTTCACTGAAAACTTTCCCTTTATTTAGTGTAGTAATCCTTCACCCTCACTTTCTAGCCTTTCTTATCTTAAATACTTTTTAGGTACAGGTGTTCTGGAAACCATAAAATCTGTTGAAAAACGGGTGTTAACCTTTGGCAACATTAAGAAAGTATAATTAACAGGTGTGCAGCGCTCTTATTTATTTATAACTAGATTCATTAAAAACTTGTTGGTTCATTTCACCTTTTTTCATATAAAATGCAAAGTAATACAAATAAAAGGTTAGCAGATGCAAAATGAATAAGAATGTCTAGAAAAAGTTATTGCTTGATGAATTTGGAAATACCATTATTCGTTATTAGCTTATGGCTAACACTAAGTGAAAAAATGTCATATGACTTTCTGACATCTTTCTGACTAGGTTAGGTAAGGATGATTGTCTAACTGAATATCACCGTCATTTTACTCTACAGAAATGTTTCGCACTTGAATTTATGAGAATTGGCATCTGCAAGACAATAATGCATGGTTGGTTGCAAAATATAATGTAGCGGATATTCTACAACGTTTCCACACTGTTTCACCTAACTTGACCTCGTTTTGACTTTTCAATTCCGAAATTTGATGCCGGTCCGGTTTCCATAAAAACTTCCGCTGCAAGTACGTTTCTAAATTATTCATCTTTAACAAATAACCTTATTCCAACAGAAATGTATCATATTATATTATTTTCCTAAAAAGAGAATATTTGCAATACCTTTTGGCGACTTGCCAGCCCAGACTAGCTAATGAGTGTGGGCGAGTGATAGCATCGTAGTAATACAAGATAGAGTAAAACAAGCAGCCTAAATCAGTAATCATAGATCTTTGTCCTATAAATAACAAGGTATGAATAAGTAGGGAAAGATAAAAAATCACCTCTGCGGTGGGGCAGAAATCATGGAAATGACAAGGTTCAGTAAGAAATAAGAGTTTTTTCTTGAAAATTTAAATTCCAGTTTGACATAGAAGTGTTAACTTTTATAAAAAATTTGGAATGTCAGGCTGGAAACGTTTCGAAATTGGTACACACCAGTCGATAACAAGAATTTGAGCGCTTAATAATAGACGGTTGGCTAGAATATGGGAATTTAGAGCATTTGTGCTTCATACACTAAGAAATTGAACCGGTATCTAAAAAAATACTTTCATCGAACTCTAATCGAACTTTGCACATAGTCGGCGGACAAACAATATGCAATTCAAAGGTCTGAATGCTCACCTTAAAACGAGCCAAATAGTTATAATCACTAAAATAACTAGTTTTTTTTTCAGAGAAATAAGTTAGATGTTGTGTTGTATATTGCAATGTTGACTGGTCCGCGTGTTCGCGCTCCATTCCTTGGCCGCGCTACCCTTGCATAAAACTTGATCGCCGACTATATGCTCGTGAAACCGTTCAGCACCATAAATGTGCTCGAAAGACATAGTGCCTCCGCAGAATTAGTTGCTAAACTAGCGTTTTAAGTTATTATCAAACAATTTTCCAACTTATTCAAAGGTTATTCGCAAAAACTCAGAACATCTAAACTTCTGTATAAACAACTTTTGTTATATCACACAACAACAAGTTATATATGCATTAATTGCAGGAATTCCACATATAAATGCACTATTTGTGTTATATAAACTCGCGGTTTCATAACTTTCTTCTATTTTCTACATAAGAAACTTTCATGTAAACATAAAGATGAACAGATGAAAATGGTCAAAACCATTCATTTATTAAAGGTACTATTCACTGGTTGTTAATAGTTTAAACATACCGAATGTTTCCTGATTGTTTGAGAAGTTCAAAATGTTCTCAAAGTAATTGTATTTGTGACAACATTCTTTGGTGCCACATTTCCCTACTTTAAAGATCCCGAAACTAAGAATTGTTGAGCTACAAAGGGACTTCAATAGAACAACGTTTGTTGAATTTGCCCCCCTTACAAGCAACTGGTATTCAAATGTTGCTGTGAATCTACCCTCCTCTATACCATTCGCTAAGGTGAGGTGACGGCCGAATTGAAGCTAGAAATTCGGTCCATGCCTTATTCGATGCAGTTTCGAAAGAGAAATCGAATGACAATTACAAAGAAAAAATCACAACCGTTCGCGAGCCGCGACGCTTTTAACCGTTTTTAGAGTTTGGTACTGCAAAGCGAAGGGTCGGCCAGGTCAGGTTGGTTCGAGTCCTGCGCGGTGCAAATGTTTTGCTAATTTTATTTACGAGAGCTCATGGTGTTTCGTACTGGTTGTGCGGCATATTTATTAGTTATGACCTTTTATTTAGATCATTCAACAGGGAATCGGTAAAATTGATTAAAAATAGCATTTGCCTTTGACAATTTTGTGAATCATTTTAAAAATTTACTACATATACTTTGTATTGAAGCCTTTGTCTGTTAATTAAGAATGAAACTAATTTAGTATAATTTTCCAAAACATATTGGTTAATTAATAAATGTCAACCTTCAATCTAAAGTGCTTCCAATCTAAAGTGCTAGCTTGGTAATCGAAATGTCACGGGTTCGATCCCTCTTAGAATGCTAATGTTTTGCAAATATTATTGCAAAATGTAAAATGTCCAAAAAGAGGTCGGAAATGTAGTCCCGATTTGGCTAATGTTGTGATACGTTATACAGCTCAAGGAGTAGAGCATATGGTTCCTGTAAAAATTGTCTCCGATAGGTTTCCACCGAGTTATGGAAAAATTTCAAAAATTCCGCTATTTTGTTACGGGGTGCAATGTTCAGTCTATTGTATCTCAATGTTAATGGAAGCTATTATATTGTTATTTTTGCTTTTACCAGACATCTATAAGTGCTTTCATTTCAGAGAACTACAACTGATTTGGTTCAGTAGTTTTTGAGAAATTTCAGTCTAAACTTGGGAAAAATTTCACATTCAAGTTTTTCAGACTTTCATTACGAGCGCGCCTTGCGACCGAGCCAGCGTAAGCTGCAGGGGTGCAGGAGTGCAGGGGTCTGGGGCTAGGGCTAGGGCGAGGGAAGCGAGCCCTACTCAATTCAAAATATACAATAACCTTAATTGTATTTGCTTGTAGATTTCCAAATCAGCGTTCACTATGGTAGATGTAAACAGCAACTCAGTTAATATGCGAAAATATTGTAAATTTGGATTGTTTAACACTACCTCTCCTACAACGGCTTAAATTTTCTATCAAAAAGCTCATTTCTGGAAATTTCTTATGTTTTGAGGAACAGTTTCCCATCGGGCAGGATATCGCAAAGATTTTAAAGATTCCCAGTTTCAAATGCTTAGTTGAGTTCATTCTGACCACCCATCTGGCTTTCTAACATCTGTAAATCATTGACCGACCGCCTCCGCGCCAGTCTACTATTTATTACACAGAACTACGCGACTCTAATTGTTTTCTACCTAGTACTAGTTGCCCGTTTTAAACAAATTAGCCGACTCCTTAGAGAATTACTCCCATATTGTTTTCGATAACATTTGTGTGAATAATGCTACGTTTAGTGGCTAAATTTAGGCTTTCCAAACGTTCCCGACGGTGAAGCTGTTGTAGTCAAAAATCAAAATTTTGTTTATGGCTTTATTGGTAAGGGAAGTTGAAATTCTGTATATACCCCACCCAGGAGCTGATATTCTCGTTTGAACCTCGTTTCGACAGGGTTCCTGGGAAGACCTTGAATGTCTGCGCGCAATATTGGTTATGAAATGTTGTGTTTCTCGGAAGTCAATCCCAAAATAGCTGAACATTCTTATTTTTCCAGAAGTTGCAATAAGCTAAATATAAATGTCCGCTACTATCAACAAGAAACGAGAGTGCTTTAAAAATTGTGTGTTTCTGGAAAAGTTGTTGTTCACTACGTTTTAGTGGACAGTATAATCTTGTTTTTCTAAAGGTTTAGCCACCAGAATTCCAAAAAGTAAAGATTTCTTAAATCCGAAATAATTGGAAAATAATGTGCTTAGCATGGTTCTGTTGGAAAATAGCATACTTTTCATACATCTATAAAGAACTTTACAAAAACAGTATGATCTTGACGTATTTGTATGGAGTTTCCTGAAAAATTATTGCTTTGGAGCAGAAAACAAGTTATTTTCGGGTCGATTTTAATAAATGTGACGGGCTTTTCAAAGTTGATCGGCACGTTTAGGGTTACTTCCAATCGCCATGCTGCTGACCTATATATATTGTTTAAAAACCAGATTCCGTTACTGCTTCTACACCTAATTCATTCAGATTTCGGTTGAATCTAAGCTAACACGTCACAGTCTTGCTAATGTTGTTGATTCCATAAGAAGTTTACGTTTTTCTGCCCTACCTGGGAAATTGTCTCTGCGCTCTCCCCGGCTCTCTCACCGATACTCATACTTCAAAATAGGCTCCGCCCTTTTTTGTCGCCTAGCTTTTAGTATGAAACCTTCTGCTAATAGACTTCATTTTAGAATTGTCAGTCAGTCTGACAGTACGGCGGAATAACAAGCCACGCCCACTTTACAAGCGGGTTACTGTAGATCGGGATGGGACCCAGTTGTTTTAGTCTTCTTAGTGAAATATGATCTTTTAAACACTTTGAAATTACTTCGAAAGAATCATTGCTGAATCTAAGCAATCGTTCTTATTTGGAAATTATAGTCTTCTGGTTCTTAACCTCTTGAATTTGACCATTTTTGGTTTCGAACTCCTTTGACACGAGTTTAGTGTGTACTCTGCTTTTGTAGCAATAGCTCCAAAACACGCTTACGCACGTGACCATTAGGAATTTCAATTTTAGGTATTTTAGATCAGCAGGTTAAATTTAAATTGAGTTCATTTCTTTAAAATAATTGCTTCTAATAACAAGGAGTTTTATGGTTTCTAAAGTTTGCAACTTTTCATATGTAAGTATTGCTACAATGAACTCAATAAATTTTACCTGTGCATAACATATTAGCAAAATGTAAACGGAATACCTAGACATGAGCTAGGCCTAATGAACGTATATACATTAATAGTTATAATTGAGCATGCTCTCTAGCTTCTTTCGTTTGATTTTAGAAAACATCATTGATAACCTGCCTAGATTTCTTTCTTAGTGTTCTGAAATGTGTCGAAAACTTTGCTAAGTTTAATCGGATATATATTGTCATCCGCTGACTCCATGTGAGGAACAGACTACTATGTAATTCGGAACAAATACACTTTTTTTAGAACAAAATCGGAATTTCTTTCTTTTTCAAACACCTTTCTAAATATGACTAATTCATTTGTGAACGTCAATTCTTTACCAAAGTTTACTCTTCCCTCTAAAATTGTTAGCTTTAAACCAATCATTTGCTGAAATCACAAAATATCACAAGTTTGCCAAAATCTGGAACATCTTGTTTTATGTTAAGTTTAACTGTTCTCTCATTTTCCAAACCAATGAAGTCCTAGGAAAAAAGAACGATATTCTTTAAAACTGAATGAAAACTTGATGGATTGGGAACTTTACTTTTAAAATACATTCATTTTAATCGGCCATTCCCTTTCTTAGGATTCCGCGCTGGAAACCTAGTTCTTTACAGTCTATAGGTATGTACTTCTTGAATCTTTGTTTCATATATTTGTTATATATGTATATAATTCCAAGTATTTATACTTCACCTTTATTTATTGCTTGTTCCTTTAAACAGTTTTTTCCTTATTTTTAAGTAATTAACATTATTGATTTACTTCTAGGTATAAAATGCAGTCCGTTCTATTTGCCGTTGCCTTCGCAGTCCTTGTATCTTCTTATGTTGAAGCACAACCAAACGGAGAAAGATTCTGTGGAGCAAGACTAATGATGGCTCTTAAAGGAGTCTGCCCAAAGTACGTTTAGAAGATATATATAGAAGCAAATAAATATCTATGAGTAACGTAAGAAGCTCACAAAATGCCGCATGCATGTCATAATTTGAAACATTACACATTTGAAAAAACAAGAAAACACCTTATTTAGTAAAGTTTTTATACTGATGTTGTAGAAGAGTGACGTCTGGCCGGTATACACCAGTACCAAGATTTTTTTTCGAACATATTTTCCCGAGCATAGGCAAATTATGACATGGTGCTGACTGTTTCCCACCCGATTTATATGGTTTCAATTAGCATTCCTAGCTTCTATAATCTATCTCAAGACCTAGGTTTCCAGCGGGGTATCACGAGCGGAGCGCCGTGTTATAAAAAGTGAATGTACTTTTGGAGAAATTGCACCACTTCGATCGATTCTTCGTTCATTTTTTATAACACTCCGCCCGCATGTGATACCGCGCTAAAAACGTAAGTCTTGAGATAAACTATATTAATAATAGACAGTAATAGTAATATGTTCATTACTAATATACAATTTTCCAGAACCGATGCTGCTTACTGTGCCACACACGCTGATATTCTACCCCAATTGGAAAATGGAAGTACGGTTTGGTGACAAAAATTGAAATTTGCTCCACTATTTATTTAAATGATAAAATGTTTTAGGCTCAAAAGGGTGAATAAAGCAAATCACTGAAGTATCATTCTACTTATAATACAGTATAATTCATTATCAACATCTAAACTTTAATAGTTTTCATCAAATCGAAAGTAGAAACACCGAATTACGATTACAATATAAGGCAAAGTATCTTGCAAATTGAACACAATTGATTAAGTATTAACAAAGTATATTAATTAAGTAAACTATTCTAATTAAATCATTTTCAGTCGAAACCTGTTGCGCCCGCAAGTGCAGTTTCACAGAATTTCGCTCTATCTGCTGTGCCGGACAAGTCAGCTCATCTGGGCCAAAAAAGGTACAATACGTATCAGAATAGGACTCTGTGTAATAAATAAAAATTCAAAATGCTTTTAAATTAATTTGAAACCCCGAAAAGAATATTAAACATGAATTATACATTATGTTAGTCGTAAACGTTCTTAAAAGAGACAGTTAAAGTCAAAAGTACAGCGATATTTTGAAACAAAATGAATGTGTGTACATCATTCAGGAAGAAACGAAACAGCACAACTGCTACAAACATTTACGTTTGCTCAGTTTTTCATCGAATTTAAATATAGTTTGCCGAGTTAGCAGCAATTGACAACACTTTTGCTACTTTCGTAATGGAAACGTTTTTTAATAATAATAATTTATTCAACCAAGGAAAGAACAATGAACGAGATCAAAGCCATAACACAAAATTTTGTTTTTAAAGAAGAAATAAAGAGGAAAAGTGACAGAAAATGAAAATAGAAATATATTTCAGCTTTCAACAGCTTTTAATGTAAATACAACGGGAGGAATATTATTGTTGATAATATAATAATATTTCAAACCATCTATCTATAATTTCAGGTCATCTTCAGCCCTGATCAATTTTACGAGACCTTTCCGTTGGTCTAAATGGAACTAACAAGCCAAACCCACCTCACATCAACCCACTCTTCTACCGAGGAAAACCGATAAATATCTCGTACATGTGATCTACAATCAATCAATAATGTTTTATTATACAGAATAAGTTAAATTGGAGTAGTTTTTTGTGTTGTTACTTACTATCTATTCTTCATCGCATTTATATTTATATATAAAATGTATTGCATTTGCTTGTTTGAAATGTATGCTTGCACACAGTATCGAATAAAGTGAAACTTGTTGAAAGCTGTTTCAATAAATACAAAATGTAATTTTTATTGTAAAAAAGATAAATTAACCGAAAAAAGAATCAAATATGAAAGAAAGACTTCACTATATTCCACGTACGGATCGCTTGTAGGGGTACGGCCAGTTTTGCAAAGGAGCGTGACTACAGAAACACAAAAGGATTAGCGCTCCAGTACAACATTCACAGTGCAAGCAATTCTTTCGTCGACTATTAGAATCGACATTTTGTCGACTAGCCCCGCAAATTTAGCCACAAGTATAATTTTGCAAGAAAAAAGTCATTTCGTTCGCCATTCTCTGATTCACCAATGTCGGAAAAGGTTAAACAACCGATCGTATATAATATTAAAACAACGTAACGAACGCCCGGCCCGGCTGGATAACCGCCTCTGGCTATATCTACGAGGCTAGTACTATTATACGGTATATTTCCGAAAACAAAACAAAAACTGTTCTCGCATTAGCATATCACTTAGCACACTTGCGCGACGTGGAGTATTATACGAATCATCTTTATTCCCTACTTTAAGCACTTCCAACGCTATCAGAGCAAAGTCAGCGTAGTTAGTGAGGGTTATGCACGCAACGGGGAACGAACCCTCGTCATCAGCGCATGAAGCAAGCGATTTACCATTGCACCATACTGCACCCGCAGAAGAAAACACTACACATGGGTCGTTCCTTCATTTTCGTCCAGTTACAACAATTGGTTGTTATAGGCGGAAGGCCCTAGCCCAAAAAAAAAATTTCTACAGTAATTCGTTCAAAAACCTTGTTAAAGATGATTTTTTACACTTAAAAAAAGGGCTGATACAGCTCAATATCGTGTATATTCGATGATTCGACAAGTTGCCAGATTAGACAGTTAGCAGCTTCAGCAGTGACCAGTAGCATTATCGTTCCAAGTAACTGCTCATGAATGGTTAACATTGCATTTTTTCTTATTGACAGTTTGAGAGAGAGTGTGGCGGCCTTATTTGTATTCTGCTAATATAACTTGAACACTCTTGGAACAGCCTTGTATTAATATTCATAACTTGAGAAGGTAGCAGATTCACATTCCGGCCTAGATATGATAGTCTCTTTTTTTGCTCACAGGAGTTTAAGAGAAATGTGCACCAAATTTTATTCCAAAAATATAGTTAAGTCAGTAGCGAAAAAACTTGTGATGAACTCTTCACTTTACCAGCAGAGTTCAAACGGTACAGAAAGTTTGTTAAGTTGATTTCAGTTTTAATTAGTTTATCTTAAACGGAATAGTTCCATCAGATATTTCCCATTCTCTCAATATAGTCAGGTCCATTTATATTTAGATCCGTCCCATAGGTCTCCCATACTCCCATGATCCCAACAACTTTAAACACCACAACTACTTTAATATTACACAGAAATACTATTATATCCACTTTTAGTCTACAGGTAGGTTGTTTCTTTATACTCTATATACTTACAATTGGTAAACAAAAAGTTGTTTTACTATTTTGAACACAAAAGTTTTACAGATTTCGAACAATTTCTCTAAATGTTAAGTTATTTTCACTGAAAAAGATGTTATTTTCGATGAAATTTGGTCGTTTTCAAACCAAAATCTGTTTTTGTTAGGTGTTGTGGGTGCCGTGTTGTCTACATAGTGAATGGTTGCAAATTACAAAGTAAGTGGGGCACATATACATAAATATGTTAGAAGTTAGAAGTCAAAAAGTACAAAAATAATTTTTTAAAAGAGATATAAATTGTGATTGCTTAGAAGTTCAGAATACATATGGTCCGTACTATTCTGCTTATTTACCTGACGTGAAAAAGTCCTATCGATAAAAACTTATAATTTATATATTATGCTTAGGACCTCGATGTGGACAGTTTGATTCGAAATCTTTTCGAAGAAGGACCAGTCGAGCACAAATTCCCCTATCGTCTCATATTGGAACTGTATGATAAAGCTGAGGTAACTCAACTGCTAAAAGTAGTTATTTTTAGAAGTTAACTATTTAAAGAACACGGAAAAAATAGTGATAATAATCATCAAATCTATATTTCGACAGTTGCTGAATATTGTTCTTCAAGGCGTTCACCGAGAGTTTAACATTGTTTGATACAAATGATGAATTATTCCTCACTAATCCTTTATTCATTCCTTTAGGCCTCCCTGTCCCTACAACCTAGTCTGTTAACACTTTCTGGCCAAATTAACATTTGTGGAGACATTCATGGACAATATGCAGATCTGCTTAACATATTCCAGGTATACATAAATAAAGATCACACGCCATCCACTTTTGAACCCGATCCTAGTTTCGAAATAAACTCTAGCTAATTAACCAACACAGTTGAAGAGTGTTTTAGTTAAATATAAAGTTTATCTGCTTACATATTTTTAGAAATGTGGTTTTCCCTTCGAGCAGCGTTACTTGTTTCTTGGTGATTATGTTGACCGCGGAAAGTGAGTGATATCTGTAAAAGCCTTGTTTGTAACGCAATCTAGTTGAAAAGTCATGTCCAAAATCAACAATTACATAACTTAGGAATGAATTGGATTTGTAACCAAGAATAGAACTTTTTTACATTTCAACTGTCAATAAGTGCTATTTTATTTACAAGAAAGCTGGTAGAACAAATGGAAACTTATGGGAAACCCTAACGTCACACTATAATTCTTTAATTTTGTATTAACGCACTCTTTTTAGAAATTCGCTGGAAGTCTTCGTTCTACTACTTGCCCTTCAAATTCGTTTTCCTTACAATGTATATTTGCTGCGAGGAAATCACGAGGATAGATCAGTTAATAAGTCGGTTTATATATATTTATATTTATTTATTTATTTAATATATAAATTTAAACTATTTAAAGATTAACTCTCTATATTGCAGGCAGTATGGTTTTCTAGCAGAGGTTCGATGTCGTTTTCCGAATCCTAACGAAGCAACTGCAATTTTTAACAGAACTTCTGAGATTTATAGGTGAGGAATTAAAAAAATGGGAATAATGGTTCTTGAATTTCATTTTCCTAACCCAAAAGTCCATTTGATATTAAAATTCATGGAAGGAGAACACGGTAATCTGAAACAGTTCCCATCCGTAAAAGTGGAATCCATTAAATGCATACTCACTAGCTGTATAGAGTCGGCGCCGAGAGTAATAATGGAGTGTCACTTCTGTATTTTTTAGGATTTTTACCACGTCACCTGCAGGCAAATTGTACTTGCAAAGTACAATCTTGAACGAAGAGTAGCCGCAAGATACCGGCGCGGTGCTCGCAAAAGGTGATCAGGCGAGCGTTGAATTCTTTACACTCCACTATTACTCTTGGCGCCGACTATATGAATTCAATAGTAAACTGTGGATTTTATTATAAAAGTTTTTAACTAAAATCTATCGTAAAAAACATTTGTAATTTCAGTCAGCTCTCTGTAACCGCTCTTGTTAATGACAAAATTCTATGTCTTCACGGCGGAATATCGCCAACTATTAATTCGTTGAAGGATTTGATCAAATTGAAGAAAGGAGAGGAGTACCCAAAGGTATTACAATTGTTTAAAAGAGATCTTACCAAGAAATAGGCTATCGGAGCACATCCCTAATATTACAATGCTCATTAAACAGATACATACTAACTTTATCTAATAAATGTATCTGAACTTTTTTGGAGTTTTTGAGAAAACTCATGCATATAGGCATATAGGGGATGAGGCAGCTGACTCGAAAAAAAAATGCGCAGAGTTTGGTTTGCTCGGCTCGATTTTGTGCATTTTGTGTTTCAAGCTCGGTTAGGCTCGTTTCAAAAACCCAAAAAAGTATTTAAAAAAGTATTTATTGACCTGTAATCGCACGTATCACACAAATAATTGGAGATTTCTTCGGCGCAGGGTTGCGG
>JAQGAV010000487.1:0-32031 GCA_034691345.1 Phasmarhabditis papillosa
CACTTTTGAACGGGAGGCCAGTCATAGCGGCACGTTAACTACAAACGGCGCTTGTAGTCTAGGTTTTAAAACGGACTGTAACTCTCCTTACAAGCAAGAATCTAGTTCTCTCTGACTTTCAGCAATATGAACCCTTTTTCAACCGTCTCTTGTAATCTATATATAGATTATAGATATAACAAACTAAAGAGTTTTTATTTATTTGGTGAATTGGCTTCTTTTAGGAGATGAGAGTGTTCCGTAATAATCTTTCAATGCTTGTTAACTATGATTGGGTTCCAATACCCTTAGCATATCCACAGGTGATTACAAATTTGAGGGATCAAGAAGAGCCCCCGGGTATTTAGTTAGAGCCTGGTAATGATTTTTGAAAACCGGTGGCCTCCCGATTAGGTACCCAATGAATCATTGAACAACCTAGTTACAATCTTTATGTTTGTAGTTCTTTTGCAAAAGGACAACTAATAATGACAACTGTCTAGGAGCATACTTTCCATATAATATATTACATTGTAGGTTGTATTCCTAGCAGTGCGCGTGTACTTTTTGGTCTGCACAGTGTCACGACAGTTTATTATCAATAATGATTTTGGGGTAAGAATTTGTTTTTTTAATGCAAATAGTTTTGGTGATTACTAGTAAATATTCTATTTTCAGTACGATCTTTATTTTCCTTTCATGACAGTTATTCAGTTTGTCTTTCTAACGGGATGGATGAAGGTGTGTGACAGAAAGTGAAAAACATTAATTATAAACACTTTTCACGAAAAAAAAGTTTTGTTTTCGAATTTAGGTTGCTATTCGTTACGATTTTGAATCATTTGTAAATATGAGTAATGAGCGATTGTGCACCGAACTATATAAATACTAGTGCATCGTACCGCACACCGTGCCTACCCATAAAACACGTGGTATAAATACTACTGTATATAAATAATAAGTTTTTAGCCTTCTATTTTTAGATCGCGGAAGGACTACTAAATCCCCTTGGAGAGGACGATGATGATTTCGAATGCAATTTCTTAATCGACAAGAATATTATTGTGAGTTGTTCTTTTCTATAGCCAGTGTAAACTAAATGTTCAGACTGGTCTAGCCATAGTCGATGAAACCTATGACAAGGCCCCAACTCCTCGAAAAGACAAATTTATGAACAAAGAATTCCGCCAAATTAGGAGATCGAAGAACCTAGTTATGGGATCAGCTGCTGGTGTTCAGTGAGTGTTACTGTATAGTCCTTCTGAAACAATTGGCTGCAAAACTCAGGCTTTACATTTTAGTTGTTGAAATATTTTAAAAACACCAAAACTTAGTTTATTTTTTTAGACAACAGGATTTTACAATTCTGATGTAAAATATTTCAGTTTGCAAGATTCTCCTTCTGATAGTACAGTAACATTGGATGAGCTGATTTCCGAACAAATGTCGGAATCAAGGCCAAGAAGTCTAACTCAAAGGGTTATGGATGTATTCCAGTAAGTTACCTGCAGGAATAAAGAAATATCCTCTTGAAATGCATTTCATAGAAATAGAATCCTAATTGTATTGCAAAGTAAGAATTAAGTTACTATCCAATTTAAAGAGAAAATATCTTTAAATTTGCTAATGTCAATTAATCATGAAACCAGACTGTAACATAATCACGATAAGTAGTTTGGGAACCAATGTTAGCAACAATAATTATAAAAACTCCAGAGTAAAATTAAACATATAAATACATAAATACAACTTTATATTACAGCACATCAAGTGAAAGCAAGGAGTTTGATAAGAATGGAGACTATTCTGCAAGATATTTCTCCCAGATGTCTAGGTACTAAGAAATTAGATTCTTAGAAGTTTCTATCTCTTTATTCGGGTATTTTCCACTGAATTGTCTAATATTTTCTTTAAATAATAAAGGTTACGAATGTTTTTATATTATTAATCGCTACAAAGCTGGCTCTACATACAAGGATTTAAATTGTCCTACTGGCTAACGCTCTAATATAACTGATACATTATATGATTCTTTCTATCAATTTTACTATTCAAATAAAAGTTCCCTTCTATTAGAATCGCAATACTTCGGTTGCTCGAAATATCTTCCCGTTCACAGACTTCTTACAGCTAACAAATATTCCAAACAAATTTCTATGGACCTTTATTATTTACTAAAGTATTTAATCTCTATTCATTTTACTTCTTATTCTTCGTATTACGGTTGGTTTCGAGAATATACTTATAATAGTTAATGTGTTTCGGTCAGCTACTAGGGTTTTCATTGTCAATTACATGCTCCGGGTTAAGTTGATAATTAATTTAAGTTTTGAAATGTTTCGCTCTAACGATTTTTTGTTGTTTTTTGTTGTCTAACTTTATAAAATGAAACCCACTTAAAATGGAATGTTTCCATTTAGTGTGAAACAGATTTCAGTTTTATTTGTCGCTATCTGGTTTCTACTATTGTAGACTGCATATAGTTCTCAGACTAGTTTGGTCCTTCTTTTAATCTTATGTTAGATTCTAGTTTCTTTTGCCAATAACTTTCCTACACCTTTTAAATTTTCTAGAATGTCTCCCCATTCCTAATTACATTTAATAAACTTTATTATAGTTTGTCATTTCCCGCTATTCAAAGTAACAATTAGTAAAATTGAAGCCAAAAAATAGAACTGTTTACAATTCTAGTAAAAGTAAAGATTTGAGAAAAGTCTTGAAAGCCCTAGACTAATCTAATTCGTAGGAAAATGGAATCGGAATATAGGACAATACTATTGTAAAAATTATACTAGGTTTTACTAAGATTTATAACTTTAACTAATTTCTTTATATTCTTTGTTTATCATATCTCAAATTTCTCATAACATGTAATAGACTATAATATCTTCTCATTCCTAAATATCTCATAGCTTACAAGTAATTCTAACAGGATCTCTAACAATCTTTATTCCTCACTAAAGGATTCAGTTTCTATCATATTACTCTTTTCTCTTCTTAGCAAAAGGTTGGTTTGGCATAGCTCATCTACTATAGGTATATTTGTTACTGTAGTTATTGTCAATAATTCCTAATAAGGGTCCCTTCCAAAGGGAAGGACCACTAATTTACACAGACACTCCGGGTCAGGCACTTTATTTATTACTGCCTTTTCAATATGGCCTGGTCTAGTTAAACTTACAGTATAATAAAATGTTTCAATTCTAATTCTGTTCTTATTCAGGAGATCAAGAACAATGAATCGTCTGAAAATGCTTCTAGGTAGTAAAAGGTAAACATTTTTATACGTTTAACGACATAACGTTTCTCTGTTTAGTTTTGGTTGGCTTCTGCTCGCTTCAATCATTTTTCTCAATACTGGAACAGTCAGCGTAGCCGGCAGTGGAGGTAAGATGCAATGAACCAATCGAGTCCGAACAAATTTATGGAGCAATAGTTATGGAGCTTTTGTTTGAGTTTCAATAGAATCTTGCAACTTTCGAAACAAAAGCCTACTTTTTTACCATAACTGGGTATAGTCGAATTTAAAACGAATAATGGAGTGTAGAAAAAATAATTTTCCAGCCAAAACTGCTTGTACGCAATTGTGTTTGGCTTGTAAATAATTCTTAGAGCCATTATTCGTTTTGAATTCGACTACACTATAAAAATAATTTCTTTCAGTCAGTGTACCCTTGGCTCAATTTGAGAAGTGGTGTAAGCAATACAAGGAAGAAAATGGATTCTGTGTTGATAAGTGTGATAAGGTATAGTTCATTAGCTCAGCTAAAAGATCGGTTTCGGAAATTTAACTTTTGCCCTTGGAATGATTGTAGAAAGATCTAATTCTATGGGTAAACCTACAGTACCTTAACGTCCAATACTAATTTTATTGGTAATGATCATTAAGCTGTTTTAGGGTCTAAACAATGCTAATGAATGTGAATTGGATCTCCCTTTTGATTACGAAGGAATGTCCCCTAGACAAAGAATGTATGCCTGTGACTACTATTCACCGTTCGGAGCCAAGTATGTCGTCAGAAGCCGCAATGGAGATTTGCTATGTAAATATGGTAAGTTGGGGGATTTGGTGACTCCAAAATTCGGCTAGATCCACTTCTTAGACCCAGGAAAAAACTATTGTTTATTCCCGATTCATTTGTATGAAATCTTACCAATTAACACAATGTGTGGTATATTTTTAGAATCCACTACTTATTGTACGGACCGCCAAGATCTCCAAATTGGCAACAGTTGTTTCCGATTGACCGCCACTCCGACTCTCCAATTTAAAGATGCTGAATGCCCCCAAGGCTATAAGATGATGAACGGAAAATCTGAGAAGGAAAACCGATGGGTAGCATGTTAGTTTTATATAAATAACTTCATTTACTTATATTTATGTTTAGCTTTGCTTAATCATGGTGGAAATCCCGTCTGGATTAACGGAACAGGTTTGGTACTGCCTTTAAAAATTATGATTGTTATTAATTTAGGTCGAACACCTCCAGTAAATTCAATGTTGACTAAGATCGATGGTTTTGTTGGAGAGGAAATTGGGACATTGGTTCACTTCGGTGAAGATGCTATGGTAAAAAGAAATGTTTTACAGCATGCAGTTTGCCATAAATCTTCTGCTAGAGGTAAGTACCTAGATCAAGATCTTTTTAGAATAACAAATGTATGGTTGCTTCTGCAGGAGTTTTTTGATATTCAGGAGTCAAAATATTCACACTCCTACTAACAAGAATAATATAACATTAACTAAAATGTTTCAGTTCCTTTCGAAGAGATGAAGCGTTCCAATAAGCTTCAGTTTATGCTTACAAGCAACCTAGTTCAGCCAGATGGAACTCCAGAAATACCGAGTGTTAAGAAATATCATGAATACTGCAAGGTTGGTTGCTGATGGTTGAACTTCTATACCTCCAGGTCCTACTTTAGATTAGATATACGTGTAACATGTAGTAGTAATACTTTTCATAGCCTTAACTTAAATAATTTTAGAATGTGTTTCCCGGTTCAATTGCCGCTTATCCAGACCACGTCAAACAGTATCTGAAGCTGCAAAATAAAATGGTAAGACGCGAGAAATAAGCGAACAACAAAGAATAAATACATGTGTCTAGAAAGAAAGAACAAAAGAATATCTACAAATACTGATTATAGAAGATTGTGCATGTAGCCGGACAATACAAATCGACAGCAGATGTTCAGAGAAAGGCCAACTCTGACTGTAACACACCATTGAAGACCACTGTTGTCAGAACACGTTTCGCAACTGCAGCTGCTGCAAATGGAAGTGAAAAGGTATGATCCTATATCCGTATCCTATAAAAGTATCCGGAGTATTAGTAAATATGGTTCTGATAACAAGCATTGTCATTACCAGTGCCAGTAGGTATTACTTGTCAGAAACGTGAACACGTCAATTTTAGGCTATTGCTGACACATCGTATGTTAATAATTACCCAAACAATAGATGTGCCGATACTGTCCGTTCAATTCTAACCATTCATAATGGGAAACTAAGTGGTCTAATAGACGAGCCGGCAACTGCAAGACATAGGCTACTGTGTGTTAGAGGTATTATTTGCTATTGTTATATAACTTTAGTTTTTATTATTTTCATGCTTAATACAATCACATGGAAATTATTTTCAAGTAATCAAAACTAATTTAGGTTTATTAGTACTATTTATTTTATTTATTTAGGTAGTAAAGTGGCATTAGGTAATCTCGCTAGCAATAGATGTGGTGATAGAGCAGTGCCAGATGGTCTATATGATTGTAAATGTAAAGATGGATACACTGATGCATATAATATATCAAGTTTTGCAAATAAGGATTCGTATCGGAAGGTAACAAAACTAACTGGAAACTTAGTTATCTGTTGTTTCTAATGAGATGACATTTTTTGAACTACCTCTTTTTCTTTAGGGAGAACTCTGCTATAAGAGTAATTGTAAAGATATTCAACGCAAAATGCATGTTATTCTGATGATTGATATTTCTGGTTCGGAATCGGGAGATCCATGTAATCAGGTAAAATCATAAAGCAATGTAGGTTATAAATAGTAACATTTGCAGGCGATCAGGTACTTCAAGCAAATTCCTGACTTAATACCCAATACGGCACAAATTGATCTTATAAAATGGGATACCAGTGCGCGGCTATTTTCATTCAAAAGTTCTGATAAAAATGCTGAAATGGAAGGTCTTCTGAACTATGAAACATGCCAAGGCCGTGGTACCTCCCCGATGTACGCTATGAGAACAGCCTATAAATTATTTGAAGTAGGTTGCTAGTAGGTAACGGATGATTATTCAATCCATCAACATTTTTATTGGTTTTACGTGTATCCTAAACTGCGAGGAGCGTACTCACAGAGGACGAAGGGGCGTAGTTAATGGAATAATGGAATGGAATAAGAACAACGAAACCGAGACTAACAAGAAATACACGAATACATGTAACGAAAGCTCAAAGAGTCCATAATCCTGCATTCGTAGACCTGATTACAGGGAAACGACATACAGGGACTATTTTGAACTTAATCTCAGATTGTAGAGAATTTTTTTCTGATCTAGATGAAAATTGATTTAAAAAATTTCATTCATGGGTTAACGAGTTAAATAAATAGCCCATTTTGCTGTTTTTTCTCTGAACTACACTATATTGGCTAAATAGGTCTCTGTATGTCCCTTTAATTATATACTATTTTGTAGAAAAGCAAATCGGATATCAACATAGTGGTTAGCACAACAGATGGTGATGGTGGCTACGATACAGATTGGGTTCAAACGAAGGTGAGTTTTTAGGAGTACTCCGAGGGAATGGGAGTGGGAGTTAGGGACTTTAGACTAGGATTCTATAAGATATTCTATATTCTATAAGATAGACTTGTGGGTATCATGGGGATATTCTATAAGATACTTTGCACTAACATAAGATAACATAAACTTTGCAGCTGCTAAATGAACTGAAAGTCAACATGATTTTTGTACATAATGGTAAACATGATTATAATAGTGTCAAACTGCAAAAGATGACCAACCCTGACAAACTTAGCACCAATTATATTAGAATTCGAGGAGGAAGCCAGGTTTGTAAGAATACTAGTACATATGGTATCAGCTCTCATTGTACATTGTTTATTAATGTAAACTTAGGGTAGGGGAAAAAAATAAGGGTAGGGATTTACCGCACCAGTCGGCAAAAAAATGATTTGTTGTGAAAGTCTGGTGGGCCAAGTAGCTGGTGTATAGTAAAACTATTTTTTCCTTGTTTCCAACTGGTATTATTTCCATAGGCTTCAAGCAACTTACCCCCAGACCAGCACGAACAAACTAGTAGTAACTACATATGTTTTAGGGAATGAGTCCAGACCATTTTAAAATGCTAATTCTTCAACAGTGCAATCCCGATCTCAATGAAATTGCATGAAATAATAAAGTTTTTTAAAATATACTTGTTTGTTACACTTCATGAAATATATAAGAAGTTTACGCCCATCATGTTTGACTAAATAAAAACACTATAATAATTGATTAACTTATGGTATAACAAAGAATAGGAAATTGATTGTTGCATCTTACAATTTTTGTTGTCCGTTACCACAGTGATAGTATCCAGAAATATGGAAACTGCAGAAGGGAAACTGTAGGTGAAGGACTGGCCAAGAAGTGTTTAAAACATAGCTAGCGACTGGCACCCATCCAAAAGTTATGCATTTTCTTGAATAAATCCGGTAGAAAAGTTGACCTACTACTTTAGTTATATAGGTCCGAAAACATATTAGCAAAATCTAATGTTTCAGCCTAATTATGAGGAATTTTATGCGAGATCCAGTGGTTCACCTTTTTAAGGAAACGCTGTACAGCGAGAAAGTGGGCGGGGCTTTCTTAATAGAAGGTAATGCAGTATAAGAGAGAGCAATTAGCTTACGGTTGCCAAATTAATTAGAACTAACTTTGCGGAGAATAAACGAAAAGAGCACAAATTTAGATTTCATTTCGGATAACAATAGAAGAACACTTTTATAAAAATTTGACAACATTTGCTATGTTTTGAATGTAATCCTCAACACAGGCTAAATTTTTCGAAATTAAAAAAGGCCATGCTGGGTTAGGGCATTTCATAAAACACGACTTAAACTGTAGCCAAGTAGTTAAGGAAAATTGTTTTGTTGGATAGGTTTGTTTTTGAGAACGGTGGCCTCAAAGTTTTGTAAGTGATTTGAACGCTATTAAAATTCACTTTTTCTTGAAAATGTTATAATATTATTAAAATTCATTATATTTACTACAAGAATGCATTTTAAAGTGTCGGTTTATCTATATCAGCCCACATCATTTAAATTCATACATGAAAAGCAGATGAGCAAATTTATTACATATTTACAACACAAATAGTTAGAAAGACATTTTTAATCAGAAATGAAAACTATTTAAAATGACTAAAACTAGAATAATTTAATTTGAATGATGACTGTCCGAGTGTTCATCCCGTTCATCGTCAACAGTCATGGCTTTGTTCTCAAAATGAGATTCCGGATTGACCAGCTGTATTACTTCCTTAGGCAGACAGGCACGGTAAATCTGTAATTTAGACTCAGTTTCATATTTTATTATATGAGATAAATTTTGGCAAATTGTATAAAAGCTATGTATTTTATTTGCTGTAAGACTTACTTCAGTAAGAACAAGTATCCTTTTAAACTTTTAAAAAATTTGTTCTCATTATGTGCTCAAATAAAGATATTTTTAACTCTATTGCGATCTTTCGGGCCAATTTATATAAACAAATTAAGGTTGAATCTTTACCAAATATATAACCATAGTGAGGACAATCAGTCCAGCTAAGCATCCTCCAACAATTATTGGTACTTTGTCAGTTGTATGTTGGTCTGTCGGACAGGTTTCTTCTGTAAATATAGTTTTAGAAATATTGATTTCTCATAAAACAATACACCGATACCTTTAAATTACATTTAACTAGCAAACTAATATATTTTTTATAATAGGTTGTTCTCGGAAAGGCTTTATTTGTAACATACAAGATTAACTAATATTTAAAGTGTATTAATATATAACCTACTGTCTCCAAATGGGACTCCTCTACCGTCGTATTCTTGAGTTATGTAAGCTTGTACTTGAAGAATTGAGAAGGTTATCCTAAAAAGTAGCATTCCTTATAAAAGATGTTGTCCTCTCTGGCAAGTAAGAAAAGCAAAATAATTAAACCGCGTTCGAATTAAAATCTGTCCGTACTAAATATATTTAGAGAAGCTGCACATAATTTTTTACAATATATTTTTATAATATAAAATGAGAGGAACAAAACCCCCTACTTGTTTAGTAGTCTAAATGTACACAATAAACGTTGAGTAGTCTTTCTCTGTAACAGAATAAGTTTATAAATAAACTTACATTGACTTTGGCCCTAGACTTTCGTCTTTGGTAATCCAGTATTTTTGTTTTGAGGGACAATAAAGAGAGTCGCCAATCTGAGCATAAATATTGTCAGCGAAGTCATTATCACCTTGGAAAGTGACGGGAAAAGTGTAGTTGTGAGAATCTTCTGCAAATTATTCACA
Source organism: Phasmarhabditis papillosa (assembly GCA_034691345.1). Classification (NCBI taxonomy): domain Eukaryota; kingdom Metazoa; phylum Nematoda; class Chromadorea; order Rhabditida; family Rhabditidae; genus Pellioditis; species Pellioditis papillosa. Next base: position 9,558 of record JAQGAV010000487.1, read on the forward strand.
TAATTAATAACTACTGAAAATATCCATTTATGGAATATTTTTAATATAAAATATATATAATATACAATCTATTGCCACAATAATGATATATATATTACAGGAACTATAGTCTGTCTTCAAACCTACGGTCCGCGCGCCGTTGAACATTTTTGAAAATTTTTCACGTTGTTTGGCTTGTTATATAATTGTATAATCCCGACCCTCGATTCTATGATAAATTAAAAAGGCACATCATTTCTCAGCGATCAATTAATTTAATTTACGCGCCCGCTGCTCAGCTCTGCAACGGCGCGCGGACCGTAGGTTTGCCGATATATTAAACGATATAAATGTTTTACAAAACCATATTTATCCTACCAGCAGCATTTGGGAATTGGTTAGAGTAACTAGCGTAGTTTGCAAATACATCTATCTTATAGAGGGCCCATTCTCGATCTTTAGTGTCAAACCTATTATCTGTTGTAAAATAGAACTTAATACTCCAACCAGGCATCTGCAAACAAAAAATACGCTCTGTCACAGTTTGTAAGCTCCAATCTATTAAAAAAAAAGTATTTCTGATCTGAGCCAGGTGGGCCTAGGAAATATCATTGCATTATATTATATTTGTTACTGTGACTGCGATTTTATTTGTTTTAATCATATATTTCAAGTATTTCCTAGTTGTTTAATAGTTAGCAATATATTCCGTGTTTTTTCAACTCGTCCAAGGTTCAGTGAACGCAATATTTTCATCTTTCTAAACTATTTTGTGAAAATTCAGAATTCTGGGAGGTCTTAGTGTTTTGTGTGTAGTCTGCACTATTATCAATAGTTCGACAATTAAGAAATGTCGATCACGGAATCACTGACTGTTTTTAATAGTTTACTGGCTTCGAAAATGTCAATTATACTATCGAATACCCAGTGTTCAAAGAAAAACCACAGTTTTGCACATATTGTTTGATTATTTGAACTTGGGATTCAAAAATTTACTCTTTGTCTGAAAAACTTGAAGAAGCTTGTTAGCAGTGTGCAAATTAAGACTGATTTATATTTGTAGTAGGGCAAGAAAAACTTTAGACGGACTGAGAAGTTATGTTCTGACTAATATAGCCTACTTACATGATCCATGTCTAACCACAATATCTGACTGACTACCCCAGTATGCTCTCCGTTACCGACTGGTATACTGACAGTATTTAAGCAAGAACTGCCGCCGTCTCCTAGATTTGTCCCGCGAACGGTTGAAGTTGAAGGAACTGTTAAGTGGCCATCTTTCTAAAATCAATAAACATTTAAAGGGACAAGCGCCATACTAGTTTTAGTTTATTAAATAATTTCAGATAGTTTTTTGGGGTGACCAGCCATTAAATTTGCAAGTGTTTTATAAAAGTTTGATGTGAAATTGGTATAATTCCAGAAAATCCGTCCCAAACTTGAAATTCTTGAAAGTTGGTAAATAACTACGGTTTTAGTGAATAACCATTCGGTCAATAAAAACTTTAGTTTTACAATTGAGAATTGAGTAATTATGGTTACCTACAGTTGCTTCTGATCCTTTTACAATATAAGATAAGTCGAGATCAAACTGTCCCCACATAGTTATACAGGGAATATTGGAGTTAGGATCAATAACCTACAATTACAGACTATTATGTTTTTAACTGGTTAATATTTTTAATTAACATATAGTTTGTATCAAGAGCTGCTCCAATTCCAGCCTAGTATCCTATACCATCCAGCGGGGCGGGCCCGAACCTAACACGGACCCTGTCACGAGCAACTTGTAAATATATATATCGACCCCAATGAGGTTTAAAAAAGCAAATACAATATTGTACTGCAAGTGCCCGATAATAAGTAGCAGAAATATATACGTATATTTTGGGTAGTGTAAAAAATACCATAAGGGCCCGCGTTTTCGGGACGGGCCCTTATTTAATGAGTTGGATAAAGAACAAAATCCAAACAGTAATATTTCTATATAGCTATTATACTTGTCATTAGTCAATTCAAAAAATTGGATTTGAAGCAAGATGTGACCGAGAGAAGATTTTGCTCGGGCCCAGGTTGGATGGTTTGATCCTATAGGTGATGTGTAAGGTTAACATCAATGTATTTGTAAAGAAAAGGCTCCGAATCAACTGAATTTTCATTTAAGTTGATTTAACACATGCTGCTCCTAAAAGAAACCCAGCTATTGAGAAAGACTATAAAAAATAACTTTTTTATGTAATCCTACTAACCTGCCATTTTCCTCTACTGCTAGATCCACCACCGGCGCATATTATTGAGCTAATTAATTGGGCTGAAAACTAAAGATGAAGACTTTGCTTACTTGCGGTCTTGTTTAGCACTAGTCAATCTTGACTGGGAATTGGTTGTGCCACTAATGTTCTGTCCAAATTCAAAGTATTAGACTCATTTTTGTTGGTATCTAATTAATTAATTATTAATTATTTGTTCGACATGGAGTTTCTCCAAGCAAATTCAAATGTTGTAAAAATATATTTGGGTTAGTGGTTTTGGTAAACTTCTCAATCTCCACGTGTTTAGTAGCGCCTAACAGTGTCCGCTTGATAACACTATTTAATGGGTTTTTAGTGGATTTTATTACTTCTACAATATATTCATTTCATTTTCAGTTGTCAGAATCTATTGATTAGCAAAAGTAACAAATAATGAATGTATTCCTACCTAATAAAAATAATTTAAACATCACCAAATGATCAAATTTGCTTTTTCCTTAGCAACACTGTTTGTTATTTCTGTTAGGCTATTATCTATAGTTCAAAGATTAGGAAACAAGTTCACCTATGAAAATAGTGCTTGAAATTAGTTGTTGAAAATAAAAGATAAAGCATATTGAAATAAATATTCTTGAGAAATAAATTAAAGAAAAGTGAAAAATTATAGGCTGACAAAAGAACAGGGTAGTGGGTTTCAATGGCCGGCAATGGCTGGCCATAAATAGACTAGAGCATACTTAATTTTTTTTTTTGTTTTTTCCACCCAATACTCATTGCACATTTATTCCAACTACAAAGTGTTAAAAACGCAGATTTATTATCTTAATGGAGTGTGGCTTCCGTATGTTAGAGTTAATTTGGTGTATATTTCCGTTTTTCAAATACTCGCAAAGCCATTTTCAAAGAGATTCTTTTTTTGTCACTCCACCATTATGCTTGAATCGGAATAAAGAGACCAGCCCATCTTTACAAGGTTTAGGAACTATTCCCACTGATAATTTAGAAGCGACGACATAAACATCAAACTACCAATCAATAACCAAAGTATTTTGAAGCCTGTTTAAGGTGAGCTCAGTTCAAAATGTATATCAATGGAAGAATGTATGTCGAATATTTTATTCGTAAGCTCTTTAGGGGCAAACTATTACAAAAGTTCAAACACAATACTAGGAAAACAGCAATTTTATGATATGCTAACTAATCGTAAATTAAAATGCTTCATCAGTGGACATATTTAGAAACCGGACAATAAATTTAAGCGGCAGTTCTAAACATCCTAATTACAGCAAATAACAAAGCAAAACTTTACACCAATCGAAACATGTGATTAAAGAATCAAATCATAATGTTGTAATAACAAAATACTATTCAAATTAACTCAATACTTTTAAAGTTACTTAACAATTATTGAACTTTTCTAAGCATTTATTACTATTAAAAATATTCTGTTAATAAAGTTTAACATGTTCTCATTACAAAACAAAAAACTTCAAAATATTAGTGTAACCTATATAGTTTCCTCATTGTTTAACTAAATAATTTCTATACATATCAACAAAATAGAGTTTAATTACTTTTAATTAGGCTAAAGAAAACAGAATTAGTTGTCCTGCATTTGAAGGTGAATGTTTGGGGGAATTGATAAGAAAATCTTACGTATGCAAAAGCACACCACGTAGTGTAGTGTCGTACCTATAAAACAAGCAAGACTCAAGTAGGCTGAAGATACACAAAAGTTTGATACATCTTTGATTTGTGACATATAATAACCATAATAACATGCTCGTTTAGCAGTCTTCTTTAATTCATATTGTTCAAAGCATCACTCCAATATAAGGTTGCAATGCTACAGCTATTTCATAAGAATTTCCCCCCAAATTCACTTCAGAGATACCACTGCGGACATACCCCCAAAATATTACTCATTTCTCTGCCACGACTGTACCAGATAGTGTTTTTGACATTAATCTACACTGGAATTTTAGACTGGATAGTGAATTTGTTAACGGTAGAGGGCATTTGTGGGCACAACCAACAAAATTGCTTAGGATCCGAGAATGCAAGGCTTTTTACCGTTGTACACTCATGCACATCCGTAAATGTTTCACAGTTTACTTAAAATACTGCTAAATATCTTATTTGCCGATAAAACTCATTCTAAAGGAGTTCTTCTTATTGTTAGATCTGCACTTTTGTCTTTGTCTTTTGTCTTCATTGGCATTGGTTCAGACTAGAAACATTTGTAGATGAATAAGATTTATGATCACAGTTTAAATAGTATTTGATAATATATGATAATCTTGTATTTGTTACCTAGGTTGTTTCCTTAATTATAATTTAATAAAGCTGCATATTTTATAGTCTGCTTATTCGCAAATTAACACCCCTGCGCAAACAACTGCATCTTTTATCGCGTAGTTATCGTTTATTGGCCCGAATACGGCTAGAATTCATAGTAGCACGAATATTAGGTAGTTTAGTTTACCCCGTTGTGACAAAGAAGTTCTTTAAACGATTGTACATCTTTGTGTGCATATCAGACAAATGTTGATAATACGTTTTCTGAAACAAGCCAACAAACAGGCTCATTTGATTATCTGATGTTTGACCCGGACAGATTGTTACAAATTCCTATTCTCTCTCTCATTGTGCTATGTTACATTAAATCCGATAAAAGTATTCAATAAAAAGTAACTAAACGCTATGCAAATATGCACTTGGTTTATCCACGTTTAGTTCCAAGAGGTAGAAAGTAAAAAAAACCGAAAAAAATTTTCGGGTAATTTTCAGTTATCTCCAGTTGAGTGCGCCACCGCCCGTAATTCAGTACCATGTAGCGTGCCAAAATTATATTTCTCATTTAATTGTACAGGGTTACTTTTGACGCTTAATTTGAAAAAAAAAGCCGCCTTTGTCGCCATTTTGCAAAGTTCAATTTAAAACCTTTCCTACTTGTTTTACTTGTAGAATAGCGAGAGCGACTGACCCAAACTGAAAGCGGTTACAAAAAAACTGTCTTACTCAAATATGTTATTGTCGAAAAGTCAATAAAAAGTGCGAATCCTATTTTTGCCTTAGTTTCTACCCCACATAACAAATTTCAGCCCGATAGGCTCAGAAACAAAAAAAACGGTCCCGTAGCTATGACTGACTAGTTAGACATATTCGAAATATTTGTTCAGTGCCCCTGCACCAGCCGGTTACCCATTCTTTTGGCTTTAGTTATTAACTTTAGTTTTGAACCTGCATTGTTACAAAAGGTTTATTGAATCATACTAGGGCTATTTTGTTCCCGGACATATCTTTCGAGTCAGTTAGTTATGTTATTACAATATATTGATAGACCATGCTACCGTGGAAACACGTTAGCACGTGAACTCATTAGGTTTCACAATATTTTTTGAAAATTTATGAAAAGTTTGAGGTTTTGTGGTCGAAAATTATTGGAATATGGTTTTAGTTATTCATATTAACTCATTTCCATCCTTTATTGTAACTTTTAACCTGCGGAATTAGATTTCCTGCCTGCATACAATTATTCTTTTGCAATCTCGTTAATTAAAAACTTTTGCTTTATGATACTGAATACACATTTTCCTGTGAAAAACTTTTTTATTATTGGTATTCACATTTTTTCACACGCACTAAGGTGAAAGTTTAATTGCATCATAAGTAAGTGCAATTCCTCCTTTGATTGTCCAATAAATGCACTACAAAAAACTAGTAATATTTCAATATTCATTACAAAAGCTAGATTAATAGAGCGCTCCAGTAATACCTAGGTTTGAATTAAACCGGATTGTGAAGGCAAAGACTCAATTGATTGCATATTCTTGAACTTAACCTATTCAAATTAAATATGCAAGATTCGTGGTAAACCGTACAGTAGACCTAGTCTTACAGTTACAGACCCTTTTCCACAGTGAAAAAGTTGTGTTTATATTATAAATACTTTATTGACGTGCGGGGTATATATAAAACTAATGTAGTTTTAAGAATAAGGAAGTTAAGAAGTGCCGTCGGAAACAATTTTCACAACTGTTTTGTACTTGGACAGAAATAGATTCTACGTAGTCAAAATTTAACGAGTGCATACAATATTTAAGGAGTTGTGATAAAATTGAAAAGGTAATGAATGTTTTTCAAAATTATATTGAGATCAAAAAGATGAGATACCTATGTGGGGCTGACTTGTTCGGTAAATCGGATATGATGTTGGTAAGTATCTGCTAACGCTCATCTGAGATATACTTTACAATTGAGAAACATTAGGAATGATTAAAAAGGAAACTGCTTTAGCAGATCTCAGATTTGAAGTTACATTAATGAAATGTACACAATGGTTGTTTTTAGATAGACATGTTATTAGACAATTGACCACTAGCTGTGGTGGTGGGCGATGTTTTAGGACATCTTCTTAGCCAGGACATTTCTATTATGGCTCTACGATAGTCAGTTACAAATATAAATATAAGTAGAGGGTCAAACAAGTTTGATAAAGAGAATGCGGGGGTGTACCACTCTGTTAAATCTCCGTTCTCCTTACGTAAAAGTGCACTAACATAGCTAATCCAGCAAGGAATGAATGATAAGAAGATCGGAAACACTGTCTGAAACATTGCAACTATTTTAAATGTTTACAAAACTTAAAACGTTTCATTGAGTTGTCAGGAATTTTATAATTCAAGTATATTTTTGCTATTAAAGTGTTAGTTAGAATAATATGTCTTGAAGAATTACATGTATACGATATTATGATAACGAAATGTTTTGGAAAGCAAATGTTTTTATGATTTTTTGAAGTTTGGACGCTTTTTGTAGTGTCTTCCTGGCTGAAAATACATTTTAAAAGAGTTTGCACGCCTGAAAACTTTCGCGTTTGAAAATATTAACAAATTTGTAAAAGTTAAAAACAAAAGTTCAAAATACTTTTTTGCAGCACTTTGTGAGGTTTAATTCTGCTTTTATGCTCACAAACCTGAAGAACGAGCAGAAGTAGGAGCTTCTTTTGGGCTTTGAGGGTTTGCGTTGACATCTGCATTGTTTGCTCGTTATGTCTGATTGTTTTTATCATTCTGTAGGTTAAGGTACTGGACAAAACACCGAAAACACAGAAGTTGAAGATCCACTCAAAGAGAGCAACTCCTGTCTTGGGGTTCAGATTTCCCAGAGGATCCTGAAAAATATAACTGTTTATCAGAAATTGAGAAAAAAAGAATGTACGCGTTTAAATCTGAAGTTACAGTAGACACAGAATGTGGTCTTTCCACACAATATTTCTATGTTCAATAACAAAAAGTATTAGCTATCTTTCTTACATAGGTTCCAGACATTAGACATCCTTGAGTTTCTAGGATGAAATGATCGTGTTCATGGAGGTCGGTAAAGTTCTTTTTAACTTCATCGCTTTGTACAAAAAAGTAGATGACGTTCATGCAGGCACCGGAGAAGACCATTACACAAATCAAGACCAAACAGGCAATTCTTAAAGGTTCCTTGAACCAAACAAGCACATTCGCGCTGAAAATATAATGAATTTACAACTTTTCTTACTAAATTTTGAATTGTAACTATAGGAATTTCCATCAAAATGTTCTCTTTTCCATTTAGTAAGGTACTTTTTTGTTTAACTTGGCGAAAATGTTATTATATTTTACATCACAATATAAATGGAAGTTATATCGATTAACTCACTTGCAAACTATTCCATATCTGTAAACAAAGGATAAAGCAAATATTGTCGGTACAACTAATAAAAAGCCGGCAACAAAAATAACACAAGTCTGTGTTATCCAGAATGGCATTATGTCTAATGTAGCACAGTAGGTCCATTCAATTGCATTAGTATCCCAATACTAAAGTGAACTTTACATTGTTTGTTCCATATTATAACAAGCAGTGTTGTGTATTTTGTATGAGTTCGATTAATATGGATTGTAGATTTCAAGTTTTCTATATATAGACACAAGTTTCGAAATGTTTCCGTCAGTATGTGAAAGTATGGTTCATGTCCCCCAAAAAACTATTCATCTGCTGGAAAAGTCTCGACTTTGCGGGTTTCGTGGGACGTCGATGATTTGATGACAATTTTGCAGCTACGAGTGAACTTTGCTTGATGTTAATTTATTTTTACGCAACGTTAACCGGGGCTTTTTTATATTAAATATTTCTTTGTAAACAAAGTGTGGTAATAGAGGTTGGTATATTAGAGAAGGTTTTGTTGTCTAACCTACCGGTAAAGAAATTAGAAGAGTTATAGCGAACGACATTTCGACGCTTACTAACCCCAACAGAAGATACTTGTAGTTTTCGATGAACTTGCTTGATCTGAAAGTTTTAGTTGTACGAAGCACCACACAAGTACTTTTATTAAAGTTTTTGTGCCCCCTATCCAGTAAACCTATTTGTATAGATTATCCTTAGGGGTAGTTTATACTTTACATACCTGAATAATATGATTGGTATAAGGGCTGCATTGAATGTAATCGCAGTACAGTTAATAGTTATAAATGCGGCACGACTCAAGTAATGAGGCTTCATTTTAAAACTAGCTGAAAAGCGATAAAGTTAGAGATAAACTTGTTCAGGACATACGAGATTAAGAGGTTAGCAAAGAAGTAAGTCAATTATCTGCTAAATATATAGCTTTAAAAACAAAGAATTTAAAACTTATTGTTAGAAGACCATGAACCGTCACGGTAAAGACGAATGGGTGAGCTAACCTTTCAGCTACTAAAAGAATAAATGAAAATGAAAACTAATTTCAGAAATCTACAGCAAAACAAATTGAACCTCCGAACTCTAAGATGAACTCGTGAGCTTAGTCAGCTCATGTGGTACTATTCAATAGAAAAAGTATACAAACATGAATAGTAAACTACTGAAGCGTATAATATGCTTACACATAAACGAACTCTAATATATAGTTTGTTAAGTTTCAGAAAACACAATAAAATAAAGTTGATCTAGATGTACAAGTGACGCAAAATTAGCAAAAGAATTGAAAAACGGAAATTGGATGAAAGAAATATTTCAAAGGAATACAGAATTCGAATTGATGTATTCAGGTTACTGTTTGGTGGTTGATCCTTAAGTTGGGGTGATATTTATTTTAGTTATCACGCCTAATCCAGTGAAAAAGAAATTTGATGTGCTAGAATCTATTTCGTTCGGAGGGAAATCATTGCATAATCATTAGTTCAATACAAAAACACTACCAATAAAAGTTATCAGAAAGTACGAGTGCCTCAAGAGTCTACATCTGCTATAATCGTTGTACTGACTTTCTAACTAGTTCAACTTACTTTCCCAGCCCAAAGTACGTCTCGAACTTGCGATTAGACTACTTTTTTTCTCTCTGAAGGATACGTTTTGGAACTTAGCAAGCCGCTCATAAATGTGCAGTGTGTACCTAATCCTAGCCTAAGTTAAACCCCCAGAAAGGGGGCGTGGCCTAGACGGGCGGTTCCTGTTGAAGCAAGCGGGTTACTGTAATTGTTCTGTTGCCAACCTTTCTACGACAAACCAAACAACAAAACGTCTGTCAGTTGCTAAAATTCGGCGCGAGTCCTGTCGGTTCCTGCTATTTTGGTGCAATTTCCGTCGAAGTAATTAAATATTTAATGATTTTGCAATTAAAAATGAAGATTACTTTGGTTTTTCTGTCGAGCAAGCAGGGAACTGCAAAGTGTAAAATAATTATAACACTACGTTTCAGAAAATTCGCTCGATTACTTCTAAATACAGGGAGAATTGAGGAAAAATGCCGAATTTGTGAAAGTTAAACTTGTTGTTTCTGTTGCGGGGTACAATACCTGTGTTTTAAACGTATTATTTATTATTTTAAGCTCATTTCAAGTTTTAACACCTTACCCTGGTTTTGACACCTGTATTGTGGGAAACCGAGGAAAGAACAGTTATTTATGTGAAAAAGGTTTGTTGTTGAACTAACCGTCAACATCTGCAATACTTTAAACTTTAAAATTAGAGTATTTGTTTTTATTGAGACTATATAAGAAAGAAATTAATTGAATGTGAAGTTAAACTCAACAATAACAACATGATCTTTCATTAGGTAAATTAAAATCTATCTTTCTTATGGCTATAGAAATTATGGCTGAAATGAGTCAGTCTGGAAAGAAATATATATTTTTGCCATATTGGTTTATGTCACTACAGGTAGCATCATTTTAATTTGAGAAATGTAATCTATCATGCAGGAATAAAAAAAATATTGCAATTTCAATATTCCGAGCTTACTGCATTTGCATTTTTCGAGAACGGGAAAATAATTGAATCCTAACTCTAAAGACAAATTAATTGTCGTCGTTGGGATGTTAAAACAGTGACCGAACATATACGATCTGCGAATCTCAAAACGTTAGTAATCATCTAACTGTTTAACTATTAGCAAATGCTAAACCTCTATTCGTAAGTATAAAGATCTATTATATACCTGACCAGCAACGACTATCGCATAACCAATGTTTTACATGATCGGGTGATAATTAACGTAAATATATAAATAAATAAACTCCTAAATTAAATTTCAACGAGCGTGGATCGAAAAGTTATGAACCAAAGAGCTTTAAATAGACAACCTACCAATTATTCCGAACAATTCTGCACAATATTTATCATAATTTTTCATGCATTCGGGAAATTGTATGATAACGAACTTATTCAAAGAATTGTTTTCAAAAATGTTCCCGAGATAATGATTACTTTGTCAGAGATGTTCATAGAATCAAAATGCCCTTAAAAAGTCGTAAAAAGATCGCGAAGTCACGTTTCGAACTTGTCCTTTGACTTGTTGTATCTGCCCTACTGTACAATTTTTAAACAAAAGTGCAGTTTTCGTAGTTTTCTCGAAAGTTTCTAAAATTGGACGAGTCCCTGATGTTTTATGATCAACTGTGAAAAATACTGAACTTTTTTCAAAGAGCAATTTACGATCTTTTTCTGAGATTGGAAAATTACCACGGAATAAAATGAGTCAAAGCACGCGCTGGCAACTAATTGGACTAATTCGAATTCTGTATTCCCGAGATCAGAACTGAAACGTGGGAAAAGCTTCGAGAAAGTGAGTATTTTTGAAACTTTCGGGAACTGAGTGCTTCGATGTTTTAGTATAGCTTTCAACGGTATAGAAGTATTAAAGTGGAGTGAAACATGGAAGGTATTCTTTATTTCTAGTATTAAATTGTTGAATTTGATATAATATTTCCGTCAATCCGATTTTAAAAGTAAGAAATTCACATGACCGCTTGGGTTTTGGGTCCAAAAACTGTTACACCCACTAATCACGTTTATCTTCTTTTTAAAGTTTAGAATTTCTCACGAAATTGCCACTGATTTCTTATTGTATCCTTGATGTTAATCGGAACACTATAGGGAACATTGTTTATGTTCAATTAACATTCTTATGAAGTCTTTTATAAGTTTCCAACTAAAACGAAATCTCTAAGTTTAAAGTAAATAAAGTACGAACTTTGTTAACACTCTGTTTCTCCTTACTGTATACTGTTTTTGTATCTAACGTAATTTTCCACTTATTTACAAGTACTAAAGTGAAATGGTAAACCAAGAACTGATAAATACCACAATATAAATGTCAAAATACAAAGTATTTATGAGATTATATTATTATTTATATCTTAAATATCACTTTATATCAGATCTCACTTTTTATTACTTTTTAGTTATTGCTTATTACGTCATCTGGCACTTGTTCAATTTGAGGCTAAAACGTGCTCGAGCAACCTTTAGATGAAAAGAAATTCGATGATGATGTCCTTGTTGATATTTAACCAAAAAAAGATATTAATATTTAAAAGAATTGGCCGACAATCACAAGTTCTTTAGTCTTTATATATCAGAGCGGATTATTTTCTCCTTTAGGTATACATATGTTAAATATCAGTACTTACTTTCTACTTTGGTTCAAGAATAGTGTTACACATTTGTGCAAAAAAGGGAAAGCTGGACGTTTTTATATAAAAAAAACCAGTCGTTCGATAGAGTCAGCTAAACTGAATTAAAATATGAAAATCGAATTTTAATATATCAATTTTGAACAAAGTTATGAGCAGTGCAAAAGCGGGATTCGAGCATCGTTGCCCGAATCCCGCCACCACAACCCTACGGCTACAGTACTCAGCCACGAGATCCAAACTTTTAAAATGACGTAAAATTGTTCATTTTCATTCTTTTTTTTTGTTACTTCTTTTTTTGTGAATGACTTTTCAAAGTTAATAACATAGACAAATGAAAGGGGTTATGACCATCTGAATTCCGGATTTCCACGCGCAAACTCTCTTGCATCAACAACAATACATGTTAACCTGTAACACAGGTTCCGGATTCTAAATACCTTCATCTATTCTAAATATTATAAATTCTAAAAAAATTTAATTCTAAATATCTTTGTCGTCCATTAATAGACGTAGCTAAAATAATACTAGAATAACAATATTAGGCTTAGGCGCCCAAAAAATCACTAACCCCAAACTCTTTTTTGAAATAAAGGCTGCAAGGTTTTCAATAGTTTTTAGTTTGTTTGTAGGTTCTGTTAAACTTTTTAGGTTTTTTGTGTTCTATACTATCATTTCGAACCTTCTGACGTATTTTGCATAATCACTCGAACGGCGACACAGACGCCGTGGGTGGCTTTGTAAAATAAATATGATTTGCTTTGGTTACAAAAAATGTGGTACACGTGAGTCGAATAGGCTTATTGAGTGTACAATAGTTAATGTAAGAAGCATAACAAATATTGTTAGAACTATATATTTCAATACCAGCGACAAAGCAGCCAAAGGCTGTAGGTAGCAATAGTAAATTTATATAAGTTTCATAGATCAGATTGTTGGCGTTGAAGACGCCGAAGGCGGCTGGTCTGTCTTAAAATTAAGTGCCCTGTCCGACCTGGGTTCCAAATCTTAGGCCGGGCAGTCAGCCGTATGTAGTCAATAAGGTAAATGATGATCCTTTACTATGGAGCGAGAGGTCGAGGGTTCGAATCCATCACGAACCATTATGTTTTGTTATTTTTCAATTAGGTTATTGTGCTGAGAAATCGCAATTTCAAAAGCAAATTTTCATATAGAGCTAAAATTTGCTTATAAATTCCTGAGAAACCAGGATCCGAAAGTAAAAATCTTGTAAACGGGTCTACTCGGACACCTGGTTAGGAAAAGCCGGGCGGGTTAAACAGCCCGGGCTTAATGGAATATTTTATTTGTGTGGGTTTCTCTATAGGAATCAACTATTAGAGTACAGCAATACGCGTTGCAACGATTAGAGTGTAACAATACCCGTAGCACTACCTCTTTGGCTGCAGCGTATATCGGATGGGAAAAGGCAACGGGCGAGAGAACCTGAATCATGAAGAGGTCAGAAAGACGTTCTCGAATAGACTCCGCAAGCGGTCCCATCTAGGGTGGCGAATCGGTAAACTTTTTGGCAATTTAGCGGTAAACCGGTATACCGGTAAATTTACCGGATAAATTTACCGGTAAAACGGTATGCCGGTAAATTTACCGGAAAAATTTACCGGTAAAACAGCATACCGGAAAATTTTCCAGAAAAATTTACCGGTAAAACGAACGGTATACCGGTAAATTTACAATACAAATTTACCGGTAAACCGGTATACCGGTAATTTACCGGGAAATTTTACCGGTAAAACGGTATGCCGGTAAATTTACCGGAAACATTTACCGGTAAAACGGTATACCGGTAAATTTAGAATAAAATTTTTCCGGTAAAACGATATACCGGTATACCGTTTTACCGGTTTACCATACCGTTTACCATGCCGAACCCCACCCTAATGAGCAGTTATGGTTTGTTGCCCGGGCAGGCTAAAAAATGCCCGGACACCCACCCGGGCGTTTCTTTACTACGGCCACTGAATACTGCGCTGTAAACCTATCTCTTAATTCGAACTATCGAACTCAAATAGAGAATCTGTAACTCAGTTTAATACTGCAATTACCATGTGGTCTGAACAACTTTACTCTGTATATTATACCGAATAGGTTAGAATGTCGACCGTTAACGAATATAAAAAAGAAGTGTACGTTTTTAACCGAAGAACTACTGTATTACAAACTTCATTATGGTTTATATTACCTTCCTCCAACCTAATTGTAGTCGCTTAATGTTAGTTAAACATAGTAAAGTTACAAATAAATGGCAAAACTATAGAACATACTATGTTATTATAAAGTTTTTGTTTGACCGTTTTACATTTTGTAAAAGTATTCGGTTGGGGGTGGAAGACGAAATTATAATTAACCAAAAGCAACGACCAAAACAAGGATGCTAATGCATAAACAGTCGTCTTTAGCAACAACAAAAAGAGAAGATCCATAAAAGTATTAAAAAGTAGCGGCTTTACATAAAGAGATATACAGTATGGATGAGAACGGGCCGACCCCAGTCAAAATGTTTAGGTGCGGATGGTGAAAGTCCTACCCCTGATATATAGTTTGTTTAAAACTAAAATTAAGCTACAGCTTTGTAATATAGTATAACCGTTGCCTTACGAAGTGGAAGGGAAGATTCATCTATGAATCGTTAAATGGCGGCGGTTCCATCTATCGATGGTTCGAATCCCCCGCAAGAAAGAATTATTGCAAATTTGTTCTGATTCGCCGCCTAGTCCCCGGGAGCTGTGCTATGAAGTCCCACTTCCTTTTGAATCGGACTATGGTTGTATTAGTAACTGTTTTCTCGTATTCTTTGCAGAATTTTGTCTTGTGAGACAATTGTTTTTCTTCTCAGTAAATGTGCATTCTGTTTATCCGGTTCTGCAGACATAATTACAGGAACAGGAATAATTAGGAAATGTGTTATAAATATTGAAAAAGCTATTTGTAATTTGTTTTTAAATTGGTCTAAGAGGTCTCCTAAGCCACAAAAACAACAAAATGAATTAAGGTGAATTAATAAAGTTATAGGTAGGTCACATGAAATCCAGGTTATCATATGGATTTAGAAAAAAAATGTGTTCAATGGTTTCGGCCCAATACATACCGGCCCGACTGGCTAGGGTGACGAAAATGGGGTTAGTGACGGTAGTATAAAACGCCCGGGTAGGTGCGCGGACAGTTTTTAGCCTGCCCGGGCACCCACCCATGCGTTTCTATACTACGGCCTTAGGTCCTGAGAAAGGACATGGCCCTATTCGTAACGATGTCCGCTCTGCTCAGAACTAATTTCAATATACTAACTCATATGTATACAGTCGTAGAGTAAACTACGTACCCTAAAACGTTTATATGCATTAGCATTCCCGCCGATTAGGCTTATATTACATGATAATAATAATGTATATTTATCATCCGATATAAGGGAAATATTAACCATAATTTCAATTAATTTTCGCTTCAAAAGTGCCATTACCGCCAGCGGAAACTAGTTCTATTTGGGCAGCTGGAGATTTGGGTTTGTGACAAAAACGAAAAACAAATAAAACCAATATATAAAAACAAACATACGCAAAATCTGAACGGAATTACGAGAATTGAAATAGTAAATGGAACTATAGTTAGTAGGATTTGTAAAATCGGTGTTTCTTTCGTCAAATGCTTCATATTGTGATTTTCCAAGACTATAATTAAAAAAGGAGGTTGTCCAAAAACCTAAATATTGTCTATTCTATTAATCTAAGGTAGTGCTTGCGATTCTATATTCTACACTAAGCACGGCTCGCTAACGGCCGCAGTTGGGTCAAAGGACTGTGCCCGTTTATAAAAATTAAATTTAATATTTCTCTGAAACTACTGAACTATTGTTCCCAAATAACTCATTTCCCTAGATTAAATTACGAGCTTTTATCCGATTTTGCTCTGCATCGTTGCGTTACGGCGCGGCGAGCCTTATAAGACGCTAGTATAACAAATGTAAGCGCGCAATTACCTCAGAAGTCAACAGTCACATTGGTGAGTCAACGCAGGTTTACAGGCAAACTGAATATATCTATAGTCTACGGACAAATCTCATGTAGTTTAAAGGTCTATTTATTATCCATGTATTATAAGGCGAGCGCACAATTATATCGGTTGCTTCTACATTTTCTTTCGATTTCCGCGCTCCTTCTAAATTCTATAGTACACCTCTGCAAACGATTCATCCGTCAACTATATTGAACCTTCTAAATATACAGAGCGTTAATACTCAAGTCGGAATTCAAATTTCATGTTTTTTAAGGAAGCAACAAGATTTGCATACTTTTGTGTGCTAAGAACGCTAATATTGTCATAAAATGGTTCTCGAAACAATTAACTTGGTCCTTTATTTCCGACCTACAATAGCAGACCAGGGTGTTACTAGTATGAGTCGACTTGTACAAGTCTCAGCACGCTTCCCTGGCCGGCTCGTGAAATTCTCATAACTTATTGCAAATGTTTCAAATAGAATCACTCTTTGTCGAGCTAATGCCAAACAATTATGCCAACCGTAGAGCTGTGTTGAACTCGCTGTCAGCTATATTTACACAGATGAAAAAGGATTCGGCAGCGAAAATTCGGCGGCAAACTAAATATTCAAACAGTGTTGTCACAATTAACGTTTTAAAAATTGGTATTAGGGGTTCACTGGAGTAATAACACGGCTAATCTTCACCAAAACGAGTCTAATAATTGTTTTTCACGATTAATCCCAGCCTGGCTAGGGTAGACGGCTCGGTAACGGTTGTAACGCGAAATATGAACTAATTTTTGTGGGGGTACAATTAAAATAGTGTGCGTTTTATTTGAAATAGTCTTACACACAAAAACTAGTTTCCACTGAAATCAGTTACTTATATTACTGTAGTCCCTTGCAAATTCTAAGTTTCAATCGCGGTATCCTGAGAGCAGCTGTGAATGAATCTAAGAATGATTCTAATTTTGAAAAAAAATGATACCACTCCGAAAACCTTGCTTTTGAAACAAAGTGGAGCTAGGCTATGAAAGCTTGACATAAAACTTGTGATAAAATATCGCATAGTAAATAATTAAACTTGCATGGACCACAACGATCATCCAGTTTGTGTTTTACTGCTTCAATGCGTCACTGCAGAGTAATATGCGGCTTGCTTCTGACAATAAATTTTGTACTAGGTTTTGCACTTCATTTTTTATAAGAAGGCAAAAATGGTACAACCATTAACACTGCACATTTATTTCTATCAAAACAAACTTATCCATTAATATGAACACAATCTTTTTCTCTCCAATTGTGGATGTCTTTCCTGTTTTGCACCTTTGCATCTCAATCTCAGTTCCTCTAAAATTAACCTCCTCCGTCTCAAGTAAACCAATTCTACATACATAGCAGCACTAGTTTTCTGCTTAACTGTAAAATGTAGTCTTATAGTTTAAAAGACCTCCCGAACTAATGCGTATATGGTCCTATTCTACCTTGAACTAAAACAATACTTATTCTACAAGCAAAGCCCATAAATCATAATTGTTGAATCAATCAAAGAATGTAGGCCTCTGATTTTGTAAAACAGAATAAAATTAGGTTAGCCTAGTTGATCAGGCTTGATTTTTTAATGTTTTGAGGTTTTTTAAGGTTGTGATAACTGTTAAGAGCAATTTGTTATGGGGATAATATTTCAATTTAGTAGGCTTGGTGGCGACAGTGTTGTTAATTGGTCTGGTCTGGTATTTTTCGGAAATTTGAGACCAAACCAAACCAGACCAGACCAGCTGAGACCAGCTAAGACCATACCAGTTGAACATAATAGGGCTAGGTGACAATACTTTAAAACATAAAAAATAGTGAAAACACACAAATGTGAACCAAAATACAATACAGCCAAACAGAGCTATCGATATTATTTTCCTCTAAAAAATCAGGAAGTGATACTGAAACATCTTGGATTTAATTATTTAAAGGTAATTAGCCTATAATATTCCGTAATATACAGTGAGCTGGTGGTATCGGCTGGTCTGGTCTGGTTTCAAAAATAGGGATTGTTTTACACCAGACCAGACCCGACCAAACCAGCACCAGACCAGCCGAGACCAGACCAGTTAACAACACTGGGAGGCGGCGAGCTTGTAAATCTAGGTTTGACGAGGCATTGCTGTTTGTGCAATCTGGCTCTTGCGTTGCCATGACGATCGTTATCTAATGAACCTAGAACCTACTAGAATAGAATAGAAAGTATTATTTCGAAGACGCAACACAAGTAACACATAATATACATAAGATATGTATCCAAATGCGCTGTACTTGTCGCGCTTCTGGAGGACTGAAGGAGCCAATGGGCCATTGTTCAACCAGCATTTCAAAAGAAAGGAAAAAAACATAATTCAAAAACATCTAAATTAAATATTAAAGAGGAACTAGAATAGTATTATATATTTAATGTAGTGAGTGGGCTCTTAGAAGCCGAAACAGTGATATATTTGTTTCCATATAGAGAAACCTTCACGACACTAACTGAACGAAATACTCTTGTGTGAGTAGCTCCCTCGCGCCACAAAATTATTAACCACAAAGATGTCACATGTAGTTGGGGATACTATCGGTATTGTTGAAACAAATCTGAGAACATCAGCAAAAGATGTTTTAGTTACAACTGAAAAGATTTGTTAGAAAAAATCCGGAATTAGTAGGAAGATGATTTTTTTGATAAGTTGCGATGAAATGAAATACACAACAAAATGTGGTCTGCGATTCTGTCAATAAATATTATTATTATTAATAGTATTATAAGTTGCGAGATTTATTCTTCCTTATAATTGTCTTCTTGAGCAAGTACGGTCTTGCTATGGTTTTTAGCAATACTCTATTATGTAACTTAAGTTTCTTTTCGCGTTGATTAATCAAGTTGCTTATACTCTTTTGCCCGTATGTGATACTTTTCTGTTCATAGACGACTTTGTTAGTTTTCTGATCATCCTGTAAAAATCGAACCATTCAATCATTCGATTCAGACATTTTTGGACAATGTTACGGGCGGAATACATATTATAGCTTATGATGTACCTTTAAAAGGGTATGCTAGATCAATTGAGCATCATTTTAGTTTAGTCTTTCAACTATGCGGCTTCTTCTGTTGTTCTTCCTAATTGCTGGAGTGGTTCTTTCTCAAATCTATAATGATTACGGAGACGACTACGAGGAATCCAAGGTACTTAAATAATAATTGATCAACGATACTATATTTTCTTACACTTTACAACATTTAAAGTAAATAAAAAGAGGCTGCAATAATTCCTGTTTATTCATCTTAAAAACACTTATATAGTGAAAACTTATACCCTTTGTATTTCAGTTTATTAGAAGACAGGAATGGAACCGCCGTGGCGGGCGTGTTCGCCCTGGCGGACGTGTTGGCCCTGGTGGACGTGTTGGCCCTGGCGGACGTGTTGGCCGTGTTGGGCAAGGTGGCAATGGTGGAAACAGCAATACGAAACCAAATGGTCAACCATGTACAGGTCGCGGATGCAGAGAAAGACCATCATGGTCAGAGATAGAGGTTCCTCGAATCACCTTAGTCGAGTTCTGCCGTGTTCACCCTGAAGAATTATGCCAGAAGTTCGAGGAATACTGCTATTATAATCCAAATTTCCATTATTGTTAGCCATTTTTATATAAATAAATTATCATCATTTTAAATGAGTCCTACTAGTATATACTTCCATGTAACAAGTGTTGAATTGAAACATTATTTGTGTTAAAAAACTAATACAACTAAAAGTATGTACAGTTTAAGAAGGCCTCGGCAATAAAATGCTGCTTCTCGAAGTTTAATAATATGGTAAAGCAATATGAACACTTGGCGTTAAATACTTTTTGTTCTATATATACAATATTAATTGTCAAGTATCTGTGGTTCCTATGCGACCTGTCTCAAGACATCTAATTGTATATTCAGAATAATAATAAAGATAAAGTCTGGTTCAAGTATTTCGCAAGCAAAGTCCTACAAATAGTATATTAGATTGTAATATTCAGACACTGACATAAATAACTAAAATAAAAGAGTTTCGAATGTTTTATAAGCAGCATTTTTCAATATTAATGGAATCAATTCCAAAAGGAAGGAACTTAATAGTCTATTATCGAAATTACAGTTTTAGTAGCGATGTTGAGTAGTTGCTTCCAATTTTTCATTACTGTATCCCTGTGATTTGCTTAAATATATATTGTTAAAAATAGTTTACGTAGTATTGTTTAAATGTTGAAATTAAAATAAATTCAGTAAGCTGTTAAGAAATTCGATACGTGTGCTTAATTCAACCGATGACACCGTTGACTCTAATTGGGTATGCCTTTGCAAAAATCTGCCGGGTCGCTTCGAAGAGCTTCGAAAATTGTACTTTTGTCGCGAAAATTGAAAAAGTTTGGTTATTTTCTGTTCATAGACGACTTTGTTAGTTTTCTGATCATCCTGTAAAAATCGAACCATTCAATCATTCGATCCAGACGTTTCTGCACTATGTTACGGGCGGAATACATATTATAGCTTATGATGTACCTTTAAAAGGGTATGCTAGATCAATTAAGCATCATTTTAGTTTAGTCTTTCAACTATGCGGCATCTTCTATTGTTCTTCCTAATTGCTGTGGTTCTTTCTCAAATCTATAATGATTACGGAGACGACTACGAGGAATCCTAGGTATTTAGATAATAATTGGTCTAATGCCAGTTAGAAAGATATTATATATTCTTTCTAACACCTTGCAATATAACAAAGATTGCAATTATCATCTTCTCTTTAATGTAAATTATTTATTTGGTAAACGCTTATATACTCTAAAATTGAGACCAGGGAAACCAGTGAAGCCTAAGAAACAAAATGTCATGGTCCCAGTTGCAAATGTAAAACTCTCGCATGCTTCAGAAGGAAACTCCAAGAATGGATAAAGGAGCTGCCTCAAATCCCCGTGTCTGATTACTGTCGCATTTACCCTGGAGAAAAGTGTGACGCTTTTTAGAGTTCTGCCAGTATAAACCTAATTTCAAGTTTTGTTAGTTGTTTTTAAACGAATAAATTATCAGCATATTGAATGAATCTTATAATTGTCCGCTTGTATGTAACGAGTGTTCTAACAATATTTATGTTGAAAAACAAATACAAAAAAAATTCACAGTGTAGGAAGGCTTCGGTGGCAAAATACAGTTGTAAGACGTACAGGAATACGAATACCGAAACGGCTGGGTAACCCAAACCTACACACAATCATAATATTCTTTTGTTCTACAATTATAAGGCTGCTATTTTTAAGAAGAATGGTTTTTTCTACTAACTCTGCTATTATTCACAATGTACCGGTGTTATATAAAATAAATGTAAAATCGGTCGACGTGATGCGTTTTCTCCAAAAGTACATTCATTTTTTATAACACTCTCCCCGCACGTGATCCGCGCTGGAAAGCTAGGTCTTGACATAGACTATATAAGAAAGAAAAGTAAAAATTAGTTAAACCACATAGCCCCATTAACATAATCCCAATGAAAGCTTTAAGATCCTCTCCCAACTCTAGAATTTTCCGAAGAAAAACTTCCTAAACCCTTTTCACAGGCTATAAGAAATCTCACCAATTTTAACAAATCTCAGGTTTTCCGCAGGCTCTCGTCTATCTATGGGTATGCAAAATGGGGTCCAGGCTCTATAAAAGTGGGCCCATACGGCAAGAAATTCATTTATCAGTTACTCGCTCCAAGAAACTCTTCTACATATGTTGCTGGAAACAATGGAACTATTTGCCACAATTGCAATAGGAGCAAGTGTTGTAATGCTGTGCGGAGCGAAGGTATGTCAAGCTCCAGTTAGGGGCGGAGCTATAGGAGGAGTTAGAGGCCGAGCTCCAACAGATCCGACTAATCACTTATTCTGTAGAGCAAACGAATGTCGAGCTCTAGTTAGGGGCCAAGTTAGGGGCGGAGTTAGAGGCGGAGTTAGAGGCCGAGCTCCAACAGATGCGACTAATCACTTATTCTGTGGAGCAAACGTATGTTGAGTTCCAGTTAGGGGCCGAGTTAGGGGCGGAGTTAGAGGCCGAGCTCCAACAGATCCGACTAATCACTTATTCTGTAGAGCAAACGTATGTCGAGCTCTAGTTAGGGGCCGAGTTAGGGGCGGAGTTGGAGGCCGAGCTCCAACATATCCGACTAATTACTTATTCTGTAGAGCAAACGTATGTCGAGCTCTAGTTAGGGGCCGAGTTAGGGGCGGAGTTAGAGGCCGAGCTCCAACAGATCCGACTAATCACTTATTCTGTAGAGCAA